>LPNX011233263.1:601733-736932 GCA_001517045.1 Pseudotsuga menziesii
AACCAGCAGCTAAACATGAGCATATTGAAAAATTGGAAGTAATGCTCAATTAACCATGGTTTATCATATATTCCAAGGCACATGCATGATGAATCCAAAGCAAACTCCAAAGAAGACACATAGGCATAGGAATGTCACATCAGCACGTGTGGAGGTTTGGCCACAGTGGCAAAAAAAGTGTAAACGTTTTGTTTAAATTCTTTTTTTTTTGCTTCAAACCAAAATACACGTGCATTGTAGTTTTATGAAAAGCATGCACATTTTGTAAAACTACAACGCGTGCACAATTTGTAATTTTACGAATTTATTATTTTTTCGATTATAACAGTTTCTTTATTATTCCCCGATTATAACATTAATGTTAATATTTGTCAATTATAACATTAAAAATAATTCAAGGTGATAAGGGATTAAAGGAAGAAGAGGAAGGAGTGGTAAGGGATTAGAGGTAGAGAAATGGGCGGGGTCTTCTACGAGGTTAAAGGTAGAGAAAGGGGCATGGGGTTTTAATGGGATAGAGAGAGATAGAGAGGGAGGGGTGAAGGGAGAGACATTGAGGGGAGGTAAGGGGTTAGAGATGGAGAGATATGGGGTGTTAAGGAGTTAGATGTAGAGATAGAGAGAGAGAGAAGGGGTGTTAGGGGGATGCCAGCTTCCCAATATTGTTAAAGTTCTACCCCTATGTCTTGAAAAGGTTTAAGTTGTGGAAGAAGCTCACATTTTGTGAGCTATAACATATGGATCTTAACAAGATTTATACAATATCTATTTTACAAGAAACTAACCTTAGAACTTCTTAGAGAAATGACAATGAATCTTTCATTTTTCATTTGTTAGCAGAAGAAGATCAATTTTTTATGAAACAATTTAGTAATTACATGTGGAGGCATCGCTTTCCTACGGAAGGTGAGTGTCGGGTTGAGCAAAGGAAAGATATTGAAAAATGGGCTATTACATTAGCTTTTCCAATGGGTGAACAAATTATAGGGAGGAATTATGGCGAATGTAGGAATCTATTCTTTTCTTCCCACAAAATTGGTAACTCGATTTCCATTTATAATACAGGAAAATTTGTTATTGGTTTTGTCAATAGAAAGTATAATTTTCAATAACAAGTGGAAGCAGGGGATATTTCATTATGTTCCATTAGATTTGTGTTCAGCATTTTGTACTTTGATAAACAAGAGTTTTCTAGCAGCTTGAATTTTGTGGGCATGATTCACTAGACAATATCCCCTCGAAAAGAACCTTTAAGGTTCACTATATCTCCTCTCCTCGAGAGGTCGTAAGAAAGTAGATGTCATCTACTGTGATTTTCAAAACTTCCCCTTTGAGCATGAACACACCATGTCTAGGGTCCCAACAATGAATCAATGTCTGAAGTAATCCCCCTAAACCCCAAACATCGTACCTTCAAGGTTCTAGAATAAGCACAGGTACTCTCCATATTTTCTTTGTTGTTCTCTTCCTAACAAATACAACATTCAAACAATGTAAGATCTTCACTCTCCATTAATGTTTTTTGTTTAAAAACAAAATGACAGAAGAAAAATGACAAAATTAGCAATGCAAATACTTATCAAATAGAATCAAAATTACCTTAGTCTTCACCTTCCCCAATAGTGTCTTCACGTATTCCAAATATTTCCAATTTGGGCTTCAAGGGGATACAATCAAGAAATAACCACCTATTTCCTTGTATATAATAATGTATTTTGATTATTGTTTTGCACTCTATGATTCAACTTCATAGGTGGACTAGAGATCGATCGACCTTTTGTGTCTTTCCCACCTTAAATTCTTACCCATCGAAACTAACTTGATAGATTCAATGCAGGAATATTATTTATCAAATTCATTTAAGTGGGTTCAGTGGAGTTTTTCAGTTCTTTTTTAGGACCTGGAATTGCCACTCCTTTTGGTCGATCCTGTTTGTGCATCATCGATATCTTAGTCCAAAATTTATGTGATTTTTAATAGAGGATCATGAGCACCTTTGAGCTATGGACAGGTAAAGTGATTTATGTTGAGGGCAATAAAAGTTATAATGTTTTTTTTTATTTAGGCACATAATCCAATGGAAAATGGTGGCAGAATTTATCCCACCCCACCTCCTCTCCTTCCTACCTCTAACCCCCCTCCTTATCCTCTTTATAGTCACCCCACTCTTCTCCATTACCTCTCCATGTCTCTCTAACCAAAACACCCGCACTCCATAGATATACCCCCCTTTCCCTCTAATCACCCTAAGTTCCTCCCCAAACACCCCCTTCCTCTCTCTCTCTCTCTCTCTCACACACACACACGCACACACACACACACACACACATCCCTATGTCTTCCCCTATCACTAATATCCTTTTTTCTCCCCCTAAACCCCTAACCCTTTCTATCTACCTCTAACTATTTAATACCCCCCTATTGTTGTATCTCTAATTGTGAGGAATTCAAACCGCCAGGTGATTAATTCAAACCAAATGAGAATATAGGATTTTTATTGAAGATCACAAATCAAATCCTGGTGCAAGAATCAACAAAAACCATCAAATTACAGATAAATTACACACATAATGTGAACAGAAACAAGATAATTTTAGACTGTCTAACCATGAAACTTGTTATTATCAGGTATATAATACATCATAGTATTTTTGTGAGGCTTTGGAAGCCAATTGTGAGCATACAAGTCAAAATTTCCAAAATGGCATCAAACCCCCCTAGGTGGGCCAATATCGTCCCAAATCATCCCAAACATCCGTGAATTGCTGATTTGTCATGGATGATGTTTTGTGGACCAATGATTACACCTTGGACACCATGGGTGTGGAAAACTGGGTGGTTTGGAGTCTCAATGCAACATTTAATGCACCAAATCAAGCCAAATTTGGCCAAAATCCCACTCTAGCGGTCCAAGTCAACTTGCATGTCCACATTCAATGAATGGGGGCACACCAGCAATGATGAGGGTGCATATGTGGCTTTTGACTGAGATGAAATTTTCATGTGGGTGTGAAAGGCCCATTATGACTTGGCATATGTCCAACTAAGCACTCCTAGTCCACCTCATGGTGTATTAAAGCTTAAAAATCAATAAAATTGACTAATTAGTGTAACTAAGGTACTAATGATGGATTATTTTTCTAACACCCTCCCTTAATCCAATAAATAAGTACAACTCACAAAATGATGGAGGCCTTGGAAACAATGGCTCAAGTCACCTCAAATACATAATTCAGAAATTACAATTTTATTTGTCCATGTGAACCAAGGAAAAGAAGGAAAACCTCATGGGAAAAACCTTCCCTCAAGAATGGACATGGGGATATACCTACAATAATATAACAGTAAATTACCATCCTTCACTCACCCCAAGCAAATATCTCAAGTAGGTGAAGGTCTTCTTAGTGAAAGCCTTGGTAAAAATATCAGCAATTTGCTCGGTGGATGGGTAGTACTGTGGTGAGATCACCTTGTCATGCACTAAGACCCAAATGTATTGCATGTGTATCTCTATTTGCTTTATACTCTACCTCTGTATTGGATCAGTAGATATCTTGATGGCACTCTGATTATCCACCCAAATGCTGGTGGGAGAATCAATTGTGACACCAAACGCCCGAAGAATTCCCTGCAACCAAGCACACTATGTAGCAGCATTGACTGCTGCCCTGTACTCGGCCTCTGCTAATGAAAGTGAAATAGTGTGTTGTTTCTTTCTTTACCAGAAAATGGGAACTTCATCAAACATTAGGACAAAACATGAAGTTGATTTCCTGTCAATTGGATCACCGACCCAATCTAAATCATAAAATCCAGCTAGTTGAAGTGAGGAACTAGCTATGTAGTACACCCCCAAGTTATTGGTTCCCTAGACATATTGAAGAATTATCTTTGCTGCTCTCCAATAGAGCTCATGTGTCTGGTGCATATGTCTTTCTAAAGCACTCATAGCATAAGACAAATAAGGTCTTGTGTGTGTAATGTAGAGAAAGCTGCCCACTAGTTGCATGTAGAGTCTAAAATCCACCAGTGGAGAATTGCCAAATTCATGCATTTTAATACCAAAAAGAAAGGGAGACTTGGATTCCTTACACTCAGCCATGTTAAACTTCTTTATCAGGTCTGAATCATACTATGTTTGACTCGGCATGATTCCCTTACCATTTTTCTCAATTTCCAAGCCCAAAAATTGTCTTAGCAATCCTAGGTCTATCATGCCAAACTCATAGTGCAAAGATGACTTAATTTGGTCAATTAAATTGGTGCAACTACCTGTAATAATAAGATCATAAATGTAAATAAAAATCACCTACAATATACCATCATTTTGCTGCAAATACACATTAGGGTCATATTTGTATCTAGTGAAGCCAGTTTAAAGCAAGAAAGCATCAATTCTTGCATACCAAGCCCTGGGGGCTTCCTTGAGTCCATACAGTGATTTTTTCAGCCTACATACCAATGAAGGATCATCTTGGAAACCTTTATTATTCTGCATATATATATCCTCCTGTATCTCACCATGCAATAATTCACTCTTGACATCCATGTGGTGAACTTCCCAACCTTTACTAGCTGCTAGTGCTAGAACTAGTCTTATTGAGTCCATCTTTGCAACCAGTGCAAAGGTATCTATGTAATCAACACCATGGAACTGAGAATATAATTTAGAAACTAAAATTTCATTATGTTTCATATCAGAACCATCAGCCGCAAGTTTGGTTTGAAAAATCCATTTGCATTGAACAACCTTCCTCTTTGGAGGAAGGGGAACCAATTCCCATGTATTGTTGTCTTGGAGGGACTGAAATTCATCTTCCATTTTTTATTTCCATATAGGGTTAGTAAAATATTGCTAATATTTCTGAGGATCAGAACCAACCATCATATAATATTGCTCATCAAGAGCACTATCACTTGCAAAGGAAGCTTTACTAGTTTGTGATCTAGTCTTCCTAGGCTCATGGGGATTTCCTGCCAATTCTCCAACTGCATGTACAATTTTTTCAGAACACTTGGGCCTAGATGATGAGTCATATAAAACAATATCATATTCAGCAACATTTTTATCATAAATATCAAATAAAACAGAGCATTCATCATCACTTACATCTTCGAATGGTTGAGGAGAGGAGCATTCCCCCGGTGCAAGTTTGAAATCTGGAATTAGCTTTTGTTCAAATTTCACACTTCTCTCAACAATTTTTTTGCGAGTAGAAGGGTAAAAGAGATTTTACCCTTTGGTTTCCTCACTATATCCAACCATGAGGCACTCATTTATTTGTGGTTGCAAGGATTTCCTCTTCTTAGAAGGAATTCTAGCCCATGCTTTTGTCCCGAAAATTCTGAAATTTGAGACATTTGTCTTTTGACCAAACCATGCCTCATAAGGGGTAATTACTTTCACTGATTTATGGAAATATCTATTTTGTATTTGAGAATCAAAACTTATGGCTTCATCCCATAGCTTGGGATTTAGATCCCTTACCTCGATCATGCAAGTTGCCATCTCTTTGAGAGATCTATTCTTCCTTTCAACCACACCATTTTGCTGTGGTGTGTAGGGAGTTGAGTGTTGCATTTGGATGCCACACTCCTCACAAATTTTCTGTATGTTTTTGTTCACATATTCCTTTCCATTACCAGTCCTAAGGACTTTGATCTTCTTCCCACTCTTATTTTCTACAAGTGTTTTCCAAATCTTGAGTTGTTCAAACACCTCAGATTTCAATTTCAGAAAATACACCCAATAGAATTGAGAGTAGTCATCTATGAATATAACTACATACCTAGATCCACCATATGAAGGAGTGGGTAGTGGACCAATCAAATAAGAATGCACCAACCCAAGTGGTTCAATTTCCCTCTATTCCTTTCCCTTCTCATAGCTTTGCTCAGGATGCTTCCCAATCACACATCCAATACATGCTCTAGTTGATGACTGGATTTGTGGAAGTCCTTCCACCATTCTTCTCTGTGCAATGTTTGAAGATACCTGTAATTCATGTGGAAAAACCTCTCATGACATAGTTTGGAAACTTCATTGGCATGTGAGTGAAGTGCTTGATCATTGGAAGTGGGGAGGAATTTTGAAAACTTGTACATCCTCTCACGATGATCAACATACCCAACTTCAATAACTTGGTCTGTTGATATTTCAGAAATCTCTACCATGTCAGGAGTGAAGATCACTCTCTTTGGCTCTCCTGTATGGGTCATTTGATATACTGACAACAAATTTTCTGCAAGATCTAGTACATACAATACCTCACTAAAGAATCCATGCTCTAAATCAATCCTCCCAATCCCCTTGGTTTGGAGTTCTGAATCATCCCCCATTCGAACTGTTGGGATAGCATTCGAACTCATGGAGGAGAAGAGCTCTCTCTTGGATACCATATTTCTAGAAGCCCCCGAATAAATGACAAAAGATGAAAATTTAGAAGTACCTTCCACCAAATCATGACATTTCTCCTTGCTTTCATTTGAACTAGAGTTTCCATCCTTCTTCCTTGTGATGTCAGGGACTAGAATGTTGCTCTTCTCCAGTAGCTGCGCTATGGTGTCAATGGTATTTTTCATGCATTAGATCTATGGATTCCATCCCTTGTGGAAATAGGTGCATTTGGCCTTCTCTTTTCCCTTCTTGTCCTTCTCCTTGGAAGGATTCGAACTTGCATCACTAGATTTGGGTTTTCTGGGTTTTTCTTCTTCTTTAGAAGCTTTGAATTCTTGGACATGAGCTTTCCCTTTGAGGAATTTGAAACCCCCACTAATAGAGCTTGATCCTTGGTATTGATGGTGCCCATTTGGACAAGTTTATCTTGCTCTTGAGTGAGTGTCTCCATGAAGTTTTCCAGACTAGGAATTTGCTAGTTTCTAAGTGTTAACTTGCTCGAGTGGAATGTACTCACAAAAACTGAGAACTTTGGCCCCAACTTTGAAAGTATAGACAAGATCAACTGATCTTCCTTCTTATCAATCCCACATTTTTTTAACTACAACATAAGTGATTTGAACTTGGTTAAGAAATCCTGGATTGTGTCATAGTGTGTTGGGCTCAAGCAGGTGACCACGTAGCTCATCAATTTTGACAAATAGAGATTCTAGTTTTTCCCAAAACTCTTTTGGTGATGTCAAACTGTCAAGGTGGAACAAAATCTCTCTTTAGATGCTCATGCACAATAATCCATATGCCTCATCAAATTTGTTGAAATACTTGGCTTTCTCAACTGCAGAGTTTGGTTCCACTTCAGTGCCCATGGTAACTCTGAAAAGCCCCTTGGATCCTATTTGAATCACCATCTCTACCTTCCAATCAAAAAAATTGAAGGGTGTTAGCATGATGTGGGTAGCCTCCATTTCTGCCTGCGCCGAGGATGAAGAAATTGTCAAATGTTCTGCAACACAATTTCGATTTTTATCTGGAACGCCACTAAAAATGCAGCTCGAATCCCTATGAATTGATCTCCAACTCAAAAATATCCAAAAGGATCTGATACCATGTGAGGAATTTGAACCACCAAGTGAGTAATTCAAACCATGGGATAATCTAGGAGCATTAGTGAATCTCACAAATCAAATTTGGGTGCAAGAATTAGCAAAAACCATCAAATTACAGATAAATTACACACACAATGTGAATAGAAACAAGATAATTTCGAACTGTTTAACCATGAAATTTTTTATTATCAAGTATATAATAAATCATAGGAGTTTCATGAGGCTTTGGAAGCCAATTGTGAGCATACAAGTCAAAATTGCCAAAATGGCATCAAACCCCCCCTAAGTGGGGCAATCTCGTCCCAAATCACCCTAAACAGCCACAAATTTATGAGTTGTCATGGATGATGTGTTTTGGACCAATGATTACACCTTGGACAATGTGGGTGTGGAAAACTGTGTGGTTTAGAGTCTCAATGCAACATTTAATGCACCAAATCAAGCCAAATTTGGCCAAAATCCCACTCTATCACTCCAAGTCAACTTGCTTGTCCACATTCAATGAATGGGAGTGCACCAAAAATGATGAGGGTGCATATGTGGCTTTCAACTGAGATGGAATGCTCATGTGGGTATGAAAGGCCCATTATGACTTGGTATATGTCCAACTAAGCACCCCTAGTCCACCTCATAGTGTATTAAAGCTTAAAAAGCAATAAAATTGACTAATTAGTGTAACTAAGGTACTAATGATGGATTACTGTTATAACACTAACCCCTTATCCCCCCCAATATTTTAATGTTATCATCACAAAAGCAAACAATATATTCGTAATGTTAATACCGTGTGTGCATTTTAGTAAAAAAAATGCACGCGAGTTTTGGTCAACAAAAAACCCGTAAGCTTTATTGTTACATATGATTCTAACCCCCCCAAACCACCTAGTATTGCATCCCCTCTACAACACCTACATACCCTCACATTAATTTAACCCCCAAACCTCTAACACCCCCTTCCTCTCTCTCTCTCTCTCTCTCTCTCTCTCTCTCTCTCTCTCTCACACACACACACACACACACACACACACACACACACACACACGTATGTCTCCCCCTACTACTAACACCCCCTTGCTCTCTCTCACTCTCTCACACACACATCCCTATGTCTCCCCATACCACTAACACCCCCATCCTCTATCTCTCTTTTTCTACCCTCCCATATACATGTTAACCTCTAACCCCCTCCCCTCCTCCTCCTCTCTCTATCCCCCTTCTTCTCCATTACCTTACCCTCTCTCTCTAACCCAAACACCCATAATCCACACCTATACCCCCATTTCTCCCTAATCATCCTAAGTTCCTCCCCAAACCCCCTGCCCCCACTCTCTCTCCACCCTAACTCTTGTACTAACCCATTATTTTATCTCTCACACAACAGAATTTGAGCCCATAATCTGATGGCTTCCACGTCTGAAATTCGACAGAAGCCTGTCGGTAATTCAACAACAACAATTTTTTTTGGCATCGGTGGCATATCGTTAGATATTCAACCACATGCCAAACCCCATCAAATTTTAGACTCCCATATAGTCGAAAATTCGACTTCTCTTTCCCGTTGACATACGGAATTCCTTATTGGATTTCCGATGGAGATGTGTCAAATGTTGGATGACTCTTTAGTCGTTGCTCTCACAATGAATTTTGAATTTCCCAACTTCACCTTGTCGTTTGTGTGATGCTTAGGTTGTCAGATTTCCATCGGGTTCTAATTGGTTTTCCGATGGTGTCTAATGGATCGTTCTTGTCGAACTCATGGAAACCCGTCAGACTATGGCCATAGCTCGTCGGATAACTGATGGGCTTCTGTATAGTTGTAAAAAAATTATACCTATGGAATATGGTCAACCCCAAGCATAGAATATGGTCAACTTGTAGCTTAACATGGGAACCTGTAGCATGACTTGAAGAAATTCAGGCTCATAGAAATCACAGTATTGGAAACGTTAAAAGATTTGTTCAATTTCACCTTAAAAAACCATTAGTTCTCAAAACCTTAGTTCAATCTTTAATTAAGATTAAAAGTCAAAAGACTACACCTAAAGTAGATTTAACAATAAAATACCTCCTGAACCAACATTGTTTTCATCTCTTTCTTCTCGACTCTACATAAGGGAAAGCTTTCTGGAATCAAATTGATCAGTAGCCATAGAGTTGGATCCTCCATTGCCATCAACATTCTTAGGGAAAGCTCAGATGTTGGGATTTATGTTATCTAGCCTAGTTGACAGCAATTTTTCATTTAAAGGGGATGGAGTCGCAAGCTTTGGAGAAGAAAAACTGGGAGATATTGGAGGTGGTGTTGATATAGGTACACTAGATGGTGTCCTACCAGTAGCTACATTTTTTTCCATCTACAGAAGAAAAAACTAACAAATAAGTATACAAAATTTGATGATGTAAACACAGCAAACAAATATCAAAGAATGAAAACAGAACCTGTGCTAGTCCATCTCTGATGTATGTGCGAAATGATTCACTTGCATTTTGGAGTTGAGAGAATATGTCTACTTGCATTAGAAATAATCTTGTTTGAAACAATATATAAAGCAATTATTGGTTGATCACAATGTTAGTAGAGGTGAATACATCCCATTAATATATGAATGGCATAAAATCCTCTAATAAACTTACTTCTGGATATAGTTGTGTGATGCGGTATAGTTCATATAAACCAATTGTACATGTTTGTTTATCTCCAATATTTTTTAAAACTCCGCCAAGATCTTGCTGGAGACACATAAGGTAACATATACAAATACATAAGAAAACAATTAATTATCCAATATAAGAATAAACAATATAAAAAAATTCTGAAATTCCAAGACAATAAAGTATCCTATTAGCCACTTGAATCAATTTGGCATGGCACACATGTTTAGCCCCTTCATTGAAGGAAAATCAACTAATTTTGTAGGCAAGAGGAGCGAGCAGGGGGGAAGAAACCAAAGATATTTCAGACATATAATTTCCTCTTCCATAACACATTTATATTTGGTTCCATTTAGGTTTCAAAATCCTCTATGTGGAAACCTACTTCCATGCTTCTAGGCAGCCAAATCGTGAAACTAGGAAGAGTAGTTCAACATTTTTCAACCAGGGGATTTCGGAAAATTGCAGAGGGTTGTTCCAGAATTCATATAACATAAAAATGTTTTTGGGCAATTTTCAGCAGTTTTGGAAAGTGCTAAGGAGTTTTGGAGGAACTTGGGGTTTTTTGGCAGTTTTGGCCAAGTGAAACCCTGCGCATTGAACGATCCCAAAAGGAAATATGGCACCAAAGAAAAAAGGTTCTATATATATTTATTGGAATTCAGGTATGTTAGTGACCCACATGAACTTATAGGTCTCATTTTGAGTGAATAGAACTCATTTTACATGAAAAACTGCAAGACTAGTAATTTAAATCTAGCAATCTAGCTAGGGTCTAAAATAAAGCAGTTAATTCATTGAAGATTGATTTTTGAACTACATATGAAGTATGAAAGAGATATATAAAATTTTAAGGAAAATATAAACTCTCTCCGATCATTTCCACTACCTTTCTTATTTCTTATTGCACTCATATTCATCAATTTTCCCCCATACGGTGATAAAACAAGATTTTTTGGTGAAACTGAAGACATAATTTTATGGACAGATATATTTTGACATGATAAATATAAATTAAAGATTTAAATTATGATACACATCATAAATCATATAATATACTGACCATTACAGAGGAGACTCCAAAAAGGTGAGTAGGAAGCCCGAAACATGACCATCAAAAGGGTTGAGAGCATAGGTGAAGCATGGGCTTCACTGGAGCTCAACCTAAACATGATGGAGGTTTAAAATATCTCTGAGAATAATTCAATGGCTGAAATATAGGACTCCATACCTAAAATAGAAGAGAATAGGATGGAAGGAGAGGGGAAGGGAAGGTTGGTGCTTATCTCCCAAGAGTCTGAGCCACATCACTCAGAAGGAATGCTCACATAGGTATAGCTTAACATACAAAACAACCAAACTAGAAAAATATGTGAAATGGAGTTGGAATACTTCTTTTATAGAATTAATGTTTACCTGTTGAGAAATTTACTTGGCTTGGTGACTTGTGAGAATAGGTCACCCGTGAGAAGACATACTTTCCTTGCTTTTCTTTGCTTTGCTTTTCTTTGGCTTTCCTTCTTTTTCCATTTTTTTCTGACTTTCCTTATTTTTTGAACTTTCCTACTTTTCTTGTTTTAACCTACTTTCTGGATTTATGCTGCTTTTCTTGGAATATTCCTCTTTTCTCATTTTTGTCATCATTTTTGGACTCTAGTGCTTACTTGACTTCTACTCCAAGTAATTCCTCGAACCTTATCCACTAATTCAAATTGGTGGGCCAATTTCTCCATTTATTCAGAATAACAAATAAAAATATTAATTGCACCAATAATATTAAATGCTCCATAATTATTTAATCCAAGTGGGTAGCAACTATTGATAAATTTAAATGCACACTCCTAATTAATTAATTGCCTCATCTTAACCCCTCATTAATTATTTAATTCAATCTGTCGCTAGGATCCATGGGGTTCGATATACTTCATGGTGCTGTCAAAATGGGAACATGACACACTAGTAGCTTCAAGTGGTGACCAGTGGTGTAAAGGGATTGACCCTAGAGCTCGTTTTTGTAAGGAATTAGAGTATGGTGGAGGTCGAAGCTTTAATCCTTCGTTGGCGTGATTTCTTGGCCTTCACATGAAATTGAAACAATGAAATGGTGAGGATGCTACTTCAAGTGCTCTATATTGGATTCTTCTTCCCTAGTATAACGCTCTTAAATTTTGTTATTAAGGATCATCCAAGCCTTGGGCTTATCGACAAGAGGAAAAGATGTTTCCCAATCTGCTTGTGAAAACATATGCTTCTAATCTAGAGCTTCTGCATACATTTTCCCAGTACCTTTGGTTCTCCGATTGTTAAGAGGAAAATCATCCATAGTACATGGTGTTTTAACTTCCAACATTGTCGAGCAATCGCCCCCCAGGGGACCCAACAATTATACATGGTGGGTTCTCAGGATATATATATTGCATGGTTTTTTAGTCTAAATAGCTTATCCATTCACTTATTTGGGGATTTACATTTTGCTTAAAGCAAAAAACGGAGCATGAAGTTTCAGGATTTGTATGTTGTGAAATTGTTGAACTAGTTCAACAAGTTTTGTCATAGTTCAATGTCTATTTTGCTGGTATATTTTTCATAGGTTTTGACATCTAGATGCTAATCGGAATCTATATTAAGTGTTAAGTAGGAAACGATGAAATCTACATACATGAGAAGAAAAGAAAGGTAATTTCATTGTGGACAATTATGTTAGAGACCTTTGCCTATGTTTCTTTTATATTGATTGCATGGTACAAGAAATTGCATGTTGGCTCTTGAATTTTAAGGATTAAATTCATGCTTCCTTTTTCATTTCTTTTGACCAAAGACACTAGTCAATAAATGGTTCATCGTTAAGAGTAAAGATTAGGAATTTCATGCAAATGAAATTGTAGAAGGATATGTTGGCCACTACTATACTATATCGAAGGGAAACACTACCAACTAATCTAATAAGACAACCGTTTAATATCAAGTGAGCACCACCAACTCTCAACTGATCCTATGCCATACTAGACTAGAGGCACTAATCTAGAGAACCACCACATGATATAGATCAAGCAACCATTGATTCGGTATGGTCGAGATGCCCTATCTATCCTATATGGAATGTAGTAGGTGTATCAATCTCTCTACGGTGTATCAATCAATGTATGGAAATACAGTGTATCAAAAATATTAATACTATGTATGAAACATTATTTCTTACTTGACCAAACCCTAGAGTTCTTGCGAATTATTGTGGATTCAAGTAGGTGACCCAACTGTTTACTGTATCTAATAAATTAGAAGCATAAAAACCATGTTGAATTGATTGGCATGACAAATTCCAGTTATAAGTATCTTGGTATAGAAACTTGAAAGATCATCAAACCAAACCAAAGCTCAGCTCAAACCAAGTTGCTTCAGCTCTTCAACTATTGCATAGTAAAGCTATTTCATCTCTTCAACTATTGTATAGTATTATATTTCTGATGGCAGGGACTTGCTGCATTTAGCAACCCGTCTTGTTATTTTTAACTAAGAGTTCATAACTTCATCTGTCATTTTTGCACTTACCTCGCTCGTATAAACTCTGAATTATTTAACTTTGTCTCAAGGTGGGGAATAATAGAATGGGAGAATACATGTGCACAAAATCTAAAGGGAAAAAGTTAAAAATAATTGAGGCTATTATCATATTTGAGATGGGGAATAATAGAATGGAAGAATTTATGTACACAAAATCTAAAGTAAATAAGTTAAAAATAAATCATGGTATTAGTATTTTTGAGTCTAGATAACCTAGTTTACTTTATAAGTTTCAAATTTGTCATTATTGGTGGCAATAGACTCATATCCTTCATATCAATTTCATTTGTTTTAATGCTCACATCTTTGTGATATTCTTTGAAAATTTTTAGTTCCTCTTGGTTTTAGGAAATCCTTTGTTGTTTGTAATACTCACTATCCATTTTATAAGAATTCATTTTTCTTTGACTAGTATACAATTCAAAAAATCTTTTGTTATTTACAAAAATCACTATTTATTTTATAAGTGTTTAGTATGCTTGAGTAACATAAAAAATGATAGAACAATATTTCATGGACTACTTCAAAAATATACGATTCCTGGACTAATTATTTTTGGAAATATTTTTGTTGTCGAAAGTCATGACTGATAAACCTAGATAGAGTTAAATAATTATTAAAATGAAGAATTGTGTTTTCATGAAGAGGCACAATATAAGAATGAAAAGACGCAACTGTGAGGAGATGAATTCATAGAAAACATGTTAGAAGGTATTTATAGACAGAGTGTTGAGTCAAAGAAATTGTCTTTGTGATCCATATCTATGTAGTAGTAGTAGCAATAGACAGAGACCAAAGAAGGAAAACCAATGACAGGGTTGAAAACATAAGGAAGATCTGGAAGTACGATGAAATCAAATTAGGGTGGCAGGGTTGTGCAAGGGCAGGATACAAGCCTGCAAGGGGGTCGTATCCCACTTCCAGTAGTAGCTGGTAAATAGGGTGTAGTAGCATCCTTTCAGTAGCGGCTGATAAAACCAGGGGGTCACATCCTCCTTCTAGTAGTTGCTGGTAAATAGGGTGTAATACCATCCTTGTCTATAGTAGTAGGCATAAACTATTTGTAAATACAATTTTGTAGTAATAGGAAGTATTGGTGGTTTACCCGATTGGGATTCCATGATAAATTTGTGTTCTGTGTGTTCTTGTTGATCATATGTATTAATGAATAAATTGAAATTGTTTTAAATTGTTAAAAGTTAACAATATTGATTCACCCCCCCTCTCAGTATTGTCCAATATACCAACAATTGGTATCAGATCAGGTTCTTTCACCACATTTTAACCACAGGTAAAAATATTCTACTTAAAAACCACGATGGATAAACAAGAAGGATTAGCCATGCTATCAGGAATTCTCAATCAGTGCAGACACTATTTGTCCCTCTACACTGTAAGTCACAAGCATAGAACAAAAATACACAACAACATATCCTTCGATTAAATAATCAAATTAAATAACATGAAATATAATATACCTTAACCCTAGATCTCTTTGTCTTTTCTCCAAAAGCTCATTGCAATGGTTCAATACCTACAAAACAGATCAAAAGAAAAACAAATAACATGAGAGCATCATGATAGATCTATTATTTATATCAGTGATCAAGGAGTCTAATAATATCTAATTAATATCAATACATCGAATATAGGAAAGGGGAATGTCTTTGTATTAATTATGAAAGAGATATAAGTACAACCCAAAAGCCTTGATGTCGATGGCTTCGATCTCTACAAGAACATCTACAATCTTATACGACTATGAATATCTCTCTAGACACAAGCTATCTCTACTTTACCTCTAATTCATACTTCAATCCAACAACATAAGGGTACTTTTCTTGGCCTCCACTCACATCATGAAGGCTTCATTTATAGGCCCAGAACCATGAGATTGACTTGGGGGAAGGGATAGAATGTGATGCCTACATGTGAGGGAAGTGAATTCCACCTCTCGCAAGCATGTATGAACTAACTCCATGGGGGCTTCCGCATGGAAGCTTCCAGAAACTTCTTTTTTTCCTAGTTTTTGACCATCGGCACTCTTGTTAGAAAGGACATGTGCACTGACCTATGGTTTCACCAAAGCAAAAGAGAAACAACACTCTTTACTCCACTGTGAGAAGCACCATTGACGCTCTGTGTAAAAAGAGAAAAGGTGTCGACCCTTTAAGATATGGAAAAAAAGGCATCCAAGTTATCTTTGTCAGGTTTCTTAGAAGGCAAATGATCAATGAGGAATTTCCAAAAAGGATGACGGGCAGTGTGGAATTTCCAGGTGCAATAGAATGCCCCCCAAAGTATGAAGCTAGAAGAAAGTTATAGGTGAAATAGTCTACAAGATATCCGTCTGGTATAGACACAATGAGAGATAAGCTCATAACTACATAAGACTAATAACTACGTCCATCCAAACCAATCATAGCTGTGGACCAATACACTGCATATCTATGATGATAACTATGTCATGGATACCAACAGTACACTGTAGATCCATGGACAACTGATGTAAATGACGGAACATGGCTACAAGACTTACAAGGTAGATCCATGTCATAAAATCTCAAATACTGAACACAACCACCAAAACATACAATGTGGATTTGTGTCAAGACTTTCACTGATCTCCAAACGCAACCTGAGTATAGGCAGATATAATGGTGATGCTTATCAACCCAGGGTCTTCATTCCAATCCCCAACTTATACGATTCTAACCATGTGAATAAATGTCTTGACGTCGAACATGGTAGAAACTACTTGATTACTAGTCATTGATGAAAACTATTAACAAGTGCAAAGGAGATCACCATTAATGTCAATGATTCCCAAGGTATCTAAGTACATTATCCCAACTGTGAATAGATGTTTAAAAGTCAAACACTTGATAGAATCTCTCAATCAGAGGTCATTGATGAAAACCTACTGTTGAAAGTGAGGAAACCTGCCATTGAGGCATGCAGGCTTCAAGGTACTTGACTAGGTTTCTAGGTCTAATTCCTGGATAATGAGATGAAGTTGACAGGAATAGACTCGCCACAGGAAAGCCATAATGATTACCACATTAGTGACACGAAATAAGGAACAAGACTTGATCTAGAGTGATGAAATTGACTCAGACATTACTGACTTCTAGGGATGGATAAAGCTACTGATGAGTTATTTTCGGGAGAGTCATCCTTTGAACAATTTGAGGCATGGCAAATGACTTGGCAGCATTGACTTGACGAGACTAGAACCAGGTGTAATGAAATGAATATGATGACGCATTCTTTGATTTGACTCAAAGGAGTCAGGTGACTCACAAAAGTGGATCAACTCGGAGACAAGGTGAATACCCAACTATTCAGATATGCAAATGTAGATAGGTGCCATGTTCAAAGGTGGACTGTAGACTAGACTTCCATAAATACAAATGAAAAACATTCCCCTTTCCTTTAATTTACCCATCCCAAAAGATGAGTGCATCTTTCCATTTTTACAAGTTCAAAGAAGGTAACAATCACTCATTGTAGCTCATCAAATCATGAGTCCATTCTCACATGTTTTACGAACCTGAGAAAGGAGGGGTTCATTCCCAGATAGGGTTTTTCATCGTTTTGTTTTACGATTCCGACGAAAGTAAACTGATTTGTCGTTTCATGTTTAGAGAGTTTGAAATGACTAAGAAGACTCCAAAAAATTCCTTTTTCATAAATAAGGCTAGCCAGTCCGAAAAAAGAGATAACCTACCCCTGACTAGTCAACCATTCTGATTCTTTTACAAGCGTGAATGTAATAAGTTCGCCTGGAAATATTTTTGTGTTTTAAGGAGACTGAAAAGAGCTTAAATATAACTTCGCGATGAGGTTCCTTTTTCATAATCCACTTTTAACGAGTATTAAAAATTGAAAAAGTATACTCAACACTCTTTTACTGGGGTTTTAACAAGCATGTGAAAAGTGTTTAAATATGCTCGGTACTTTTTCATTTCAACTCCAAGCTTGAAAAAGACTAAAATAGCTTATATCATAGCCATAACTCAATTTTGCCTTGAAAAACTCCAAAAAGCACATTGAAAACCAACTTACCAAAAGTATACAAAATAAAAAGTAAAAACCCACTTTTAATGAAATAATTTGGACTTCAAATTAAATAAATTATAGAAAACTTTTGAAAATTCCCAAATTATTTATAAATAGAAGGGCATGGTAAGAATTCTTTACCATTTTTTTTTACCATTGTGAAAGTTTGGAGGTTGGAGTGAGAGTGAGAAACTTCTATTGGTGCTTTGGCAAGTGTCTTCCATCCATTTGTTCCTTCAATCTTGCTTGGAAGAGGTAAGGATCTTGTCTTTCTCTATCTTTTGTTCAAAAAATGGTTTTTTGTTTCTCTTTCCATTGTTCAACTCATTCCCAAAAAATGATTTTTAGCTTGTTTTAAATCCAAAGCAAAGGGTAAAATAGGAAATTTTGTTTGATAGTAAGACTTTGACCGCCCTAGAAGGGTTATAAACCGGATTAGGGTAAAAAATCCAAGCCATGGGGATTTTTGGGGCTCAGACAGAGTGCACAATGGTGCTCTGTCAGGCTGGGATAGAGGCACCATAGGCGCTCTGTCCACAGCCGACATGAGCATCGGATAGCGATGCTCTATGTGAAAAAATGAGCAGCGTCGTAGGCACTCTATGAGAAAAAAAAAGGCGTCGTATCCACTTAATGTGGAAAAACAAAACCCTAACCCAGCAAAAAAAATCAAATTTTGCCCTAAATTTTGTTCAATTTCATCATTTAAATGCTTTTTCTTTATCAGGCATGATGTGATTTATAAGATGAATTTTGTGTGTTGCAAGTGCAATACAATATTAGAATCATGGTAAGTTGGAAATAGAGCAAACATAAAGTTCCATACTTCCAGGCTGCAAGTGATCCGGCCACCATGGGAGCTCTACAAAACTGCAGGCTCCTAGAGTAATTTTGGGTACCAGGTATGAAAGCCTATGTTCGTCTGCTGGAGTATATCATAGGGATGTGGGATCCTAACCAGGAGCATTTTGTGGTGGGGATCCACACCCTATCCATAGATATTGAGGACATATATTTTCTAACTGGATTATCTAGGAGAGGAAATCTAGTAGTTCTATCTGGAGCACAGAGAGGAGAGACCTCTTTAGATGAATTGATCAACCAGTATTGTGCACTGGGTATGGAGTCCCAGTCTAGGAAGCTATGTATCCATTCCTTAGTGGATTGTCGTTTGAGTACAATGGTATATACAATCGGGAAGGTGGTAGGAATTAGGTCTTCCCACATTACCACTAGATCACATATGTTATATGCTTTACAGTGCATGGAGCCCACTATCTTCAATTGGTGTGAAGGCATGTGGGTATGTCTGAAAGATCAGCTGAACAAATGCAATAGAATATCACTAAATTAGTTTGGCTATGGATCTATGATAGTGTATTTTATCTTATAGTGGGTGCCCCATATGAGGCCATAGGTGACCATCAGCAGGCTTGACCTTGAGGATCCCAGGATGCTTGCATGGGTTATGGTCATGCCCCACCATGGTGGTGGGGGACCGAAAGTCAGTTATGGATCTGGGTTATTTAGCTGGTTGAGAAACTAGTTACTCATGATTGAGGACTATGCCTATGAGGGGGAATATTTTCATGACAACCCGGAGCTTGCATTTCCCGAGGGAGAAGTATGGGATGGCCAAGGTAAGAAAAGACACTACCCACTGTGATTTTGGTTTTTGTAATTTATTTCATTTTTAATTTTGTAGTATTGAGATAAGTGAAAAAATTTCCATGCAGATATTGGACCCGTACTTCTAGCATGGATGTAACCCATTGCTAGGAGAGTAGGTACCAGGGACATGATGCTATATCACCGAAGATGATGAAGAGCTCAGAGATCTTGAGGAGAACCTACATCATTTGACTGTGGGTATCCCTGACATGAATACTAATGAGGTCCCTAGGTGTTATCAACGCCATACTACAGGTGTCTCTGGATGGTTCTCTAGGCTACTCCACAGAGTGGCTTAGGCTATCGCATGTTATCATGAGCAGCACCAGGACGAGGATTAGTCCACTTTGATCTTCACTTTTTGTATATGTACTACTGAAAGATTCGAAGCTTCATATTTTTCCCTATGTATATGTGTATTCTGAATTTTTTACAGTCCTAAACTATGAAGGCATCAAAATCTATATGCTTCAGCCCATTTTTGTATCTCGGTGCTACAGCTTATATATATATATGAAACACTTTTATATTTAAAGTTGTGTGTGCAGAAAATGTGATGTGTGAGATGATTATCTACTTATGAACTTACATATATGCTATTTTATGTTTCAAATGGACCTTTTAAATATGATCAATGTACCAGTCTAAGACATAATTAGCCAAGGAATTTGCCACAGCGTTTAGATGTCTCAGAATATGTTGATATGTAACCTGCTCAAAATACCTTACTAACAACCTAACTCTTCAGAATGTACGTAGAAGAGGGGGATTTCAGACGGTTTAGACCCGATTAATTTGTTGAACAACTAGTTCAGAGTCTAGGTAAACCCTAATCTCCCTTACATCATTATCTAGGGATTCCATCAACAATCCACTTGTGGCTTGTTATTCCGCTAGATTGTTGGTGGAGAGACCTAAAAGAATACCGCTTGAACTCACCAGATCACTTGTAGGAGAATACAGTACCCAGGATGCTGATGCAAGTTTAAGTGTATATTCATTAGCACCATTAACAAAACTAATGAAAGTAGTCATCTATCCATCAGGAAAAAGACATACATAAGTAGGGTTTTATGAAGACAAATTTAAAATCACACAAAAGACACACTTTTCAAACCTAATACACACAACAAACTATAAACAATATTTATAAATACCCTATGCTAGATAACCTAGGCATAGTATCTCTTGAGGTAGATCCCATTTCAGGACTCTCCTAAAGGTATCCTATTATAATCAACCAACTCATATGCCCCTTTCTCTAAAACACGACTAACAATATAAGGCCCATGCCACATAGACTCAAATTTTCCTGCCCGCATCTTGTCATGCTTTTGGTCATAAGTCAAGACTAGGTCTCCTTCTTTGAAGGAAGGTGGTTGGACAGTCCTGTCATATTGAAATTTCATTCATTGTTTATGTACCCCATTGGCTAAGGTAGCATTTTGTCAAGTTTCATCAAGTTTGTTTAGATACATGAATATTTCTTCATCTATAGTAGTGTTGGGTAACAACTCTATAGCAAGTTTTAAAGAGGGGATCTCGCATTCTATCGGGAGGGTTTCTTCCAGCCCATATAATAGTTGGAATGGCATAAAACTGGTGGAAGTTTTGACAGTGGTCCTATAGGCCCAGAGTGTAGAGAATAGCTGCAAATGCCAGTTTGACTTGGCCTATCCTACCATCCGCTGAAGCATTGTTTTTAGTACTTTGTTTATAGCTTCAACCTACCCATTGTCCTGAGGATAGTAAGGTGTAGAGTTATCATGAAGAAACCCTAATTTTGTGCTGACCACTTCCATCATTTTGTTTTGAAAATGTGATCCGTGATCAGTCACGATGGCCCTAGGGATCTCGAATCTAGAAATGATATGGTTGAATAAGAATAGTGCAGTTGTTTTCCTATCTTCTGCATATGTGGGCATAGCCTCATCCCATTTTGTAAAATATTCCACAACCATAATTATGTAGCCATGCCCCCCAGTTGAGGTAGTTCTATAGTGAATGAAGTCGATACCCCACTTTGCAAAGGGGCCAATAGATACAATGGGATGGAGCGGAGATGGATGGGTGCATTTCTTTGCAGTGAAAATTTGACATGTTGGGCATTTCTTGACTGTTTCCATGCAATATTTGAAGATAGAGGGATAGAAATACCCTGCACGCAAGATTTTCTAGGTAGCAGCCAACCTAGATAGGTGACCGCCACAAGATCCAACGTGGCAATCATTTAAAATGATCTCAGCCTCCTCATGTGTAAGTCAACGTCATAATATGGAATCAACAACACGACAGTATAGGGTATCATTTAGGATAAGATAGCTTTTGTCTTGGTGGCGAATGAGATGATGTTCATCAAGAGAAGCAGTGGGTTGATATCATAAAGTATGGAGATACAAAATGATGTATCCATACCAAGGGTCAGCTGTACTAATGAGAAACAATGATTCATCGGGTAATGAATCAATGTGCTCTGTATTCTCTGTAGTACGGGGAAGGTCACATATGAGCTCTACAAAAATGAGAGACTTCTTGGAAGTACTTTTCGCAAACTCCAACTCAAATTCCTGGAGAATGACAATCCATCGTGAGTATTTGCCCCCAGGCACTTGACGTGTCAGTACGTAGTACATGGGGTTAGAGTCGGCCTAGACAATGGTGGTGCAGAGAAAGATATAATGACAAAACTTATGGACCACGATAATTGTGGCCAGAGCAAGTTTCTCCATAGGTGAATATCGGGTTTCAGAATCTAGGAGACTCTTACTGGAATAGTAGATCACATGTTCCTGATCATGTTCATCTATTTGGACAAGGACCATGCCTATGGTAGACAAGGAAGAGACCACATACAAGGAATAATCCTTAGTATAATTGGGTGGTTGCAACACTGGTGCATGGGTAAGTGCATGCTTGATATTGTCAAATGCGAATTGCATGAAATAATCCCAGAAAAAAGGTGTATCCTTTTTAAGCAACCTCATGAAACCATGTGTCCTTTCTGTGTAATTGTAGACGAAACGATGTAAAAAAATTTCCTTCCCTTGCAAAATCTGGAGTTCGGTTATGTTCGTTGGGGCATGTGTCCTTTATGCATAATTGCAGATGAAACGATGTAAAAATTTTTCCTTCCCTTGCAAATTCTAGAGTTCGGTTATGTTTGTTGGGGCAGGTAGGGAAAGAGTAGCTTCAATCTTCAAGGGATCAATACAGATTCCATCTTTAGAAACAATGAATCCGAGGAGTCAGCTAGTTTCTACACAAAAACCACATTTATGGGGATTCAGATGAATATTGAAATGATGACACCTAAGAAAAATACCTCTCAAATGATCGAAATGGATATCCTGCTACTTGGAATGGGTAGGAAGGTCGTCAAGATAAGGTTCTACAACATGTTTGATGTCATGAAAAGTATACGACATGGCACATTGGAATGTCACGCCAATGTTTTTCAAACCAAAAGGAAATTTACGGCAGGAAAAGGTCCCCCATGGGAAAATGAATTCTGTCTTATGTTGGTCAGATGGGAGAATCTCAATATGATTGTAGCTGGAGAAGCCATCCATGAAGGAAAAAATAATGCATCCGGCATAGTTGTCGATTATCTTATTGATATAGGGATTAGGGAAATTGTCTTTTGGACAAGCCCTATTCAAATTTCTAAATTCGATACAAACCCTAATAGTTCCCTAATTTTTGTTCACAGGGACTATGTTGGACACCCATTCAGTTAAAGGTACGGGGTAAATAAAACCATCCTTCAAATTTTTTTCAAATTCTTCCTTCATGGCTATTGCTTTTCGTGGATGAACTTGTCATATTTTCTGGTAGATGGGCTTGGCATCAAGATAGGTTTTGATCTCGTGAACAATGATGGAGGGATAAATGCCTCGCATTTCCTCGTGTTCCCAAGCAAAAACATCTCGAAATTCTTTGAAAAAGGTTGTATATGATTGAACCTCAGGAGGTGAAGAGTTATGGCCTATATAAATGTTCTCTAAAATGCCTGGTTTGACTGATATGTCCACGAGCATGGTTTTTGTAATATTACATATATTTCCTTCAAACACAACATCCCGAGTGAGGATGGGAGACTAAGGATTCATGGTTGTATCATATGAAACAACTAGGGAAAAGTGTTCTTCTACCATATGGCAGGGGGGAAGGAAAGAGGATTGATGATGATGGTCTTTCCAGGGCATCTCATCTATTGACATGACTTCCATAATGGATTCATATATGGGAAGTGTATGTGAAAGATAATATAGAGATGGGAAGGGGGGTTTTCAAGCCAATATGGTAGGTGATAACAATATGAAGCCACCAACAAATGGTCTTTGATGGAAGAATCACTTGTGGACTAGATAGTGTTATAAACTTCTTCAAAAGGAGTGAGAGATGTTGTTTCATCGGCAATCGATTTTCCTTTGTCTATAATAGTTCTAAAAATCATATTAATAGATGCAGTTTGTGAATCAGGAGGAGGATTAGATAATGGAAAGACTCCCATGAGCGATGAGTCTTTGATAAGTCCTACTCCTATGTCCTGATACTGTGGGGTATTCAGAAGCAGAGTGCTATTTGCATCATTGGTGATGGCAGCTGGTGTGATGAAATCTAACTGGTCTATAGTGACCATCCTTCCTTGGAATGGGAACTGGACGATCCAAAAAATGGTCGATGCTACAGCTTGCATAGCATAAAACCAGTTACGACCTAGGAGTAGGTTATAGTCCAAAGGAGCGTCAATGAATTCAATGTGAATGGAGACTGACTTGCCCCCTAGTTCAACATGGATGGTAGGTAGTAATCCATAAGGTTGACAGTTGTGGCCATCAAAAGCATTAAGGGTGGTAGGTGAACAGTTGATTTTAGGAGATACGATGGCTCTCCAACAAGATAAAGACATGACTAATGTAGAGGCTCCCTTGTCTAAAACAGTACGACGAATGGTTTTTCCAGCAATTTTAGTGGATATTTGAAAAGCCAATTGGTGTGAGAGCCAGGTTTTAAAATCATCCAGTTTGAAAGTGATGACGTTACTGTTTTCAGGATCCATAGATCCAAGTGCAATAAGCAAGTTTTTCCGTTGGGTGGGATAGGTTTGGAATACTTCTAACGGCGACATAGCGTAGGGTGCTTGAGCCAAATCTTCTACTATGTTATAATATTGGGCAGCATGTGCATTAGGGTTGATAATGGACTTATGAAGAGTACCTTTGGGTGGGAAGAAAATTGCTTTTGGAATGGGTTTTTCAATGTGAAGATTATTACTAGGAGGAGGTGTGGAAGCTGAAGGTTTTTCAAGTGGAACTTCATCAAATTTATTTTTCGGAGGAGGGTCATAGCTATGCAATCTTGTGTTTAAGTTAATCATTTTGCTAGAAATCATTCTAACTTCATCCGTAGATGAATATGACCCATGCAAGGATTGATGATCGATTAATTGTTGTTGGGTGGGGAAAGGATCTTTAAGAAATGCAAGGGTGGGTGAATTTTTCAAAAATTTACTAACTTCCTCGCGATGAGGACATTCCTTTGTGAAATGATCCCCCCCATAGATTAAAAAAGGATATTTTACCTTTCTTTTATTTTTTGAATTGGCATCTGAATTTTGTGGTTTATTACCCTCCTATTGGTTATTAGGTTTTTTCGATTTATTTTTCCCTTTCTTCTTTCCACCGGAAGATTTAGCGGATTGAACCGCATTCACTTCAGCAGAAGCAACCACAGAGGGTGTAGTTTTGGGAGGTGGACTTACTGGTGAGGTGGTTTGATTTTTATTCGTAGAATATTTTGCTGCCGTTTGTGTCTGAACTGAACTAAGTATGCCATCAGTGGGTGGTTCAATTGCAGGTCTTGATGGATCAGTTGTGGGTCGAGGAGCAAGAGGAATCAAATCATACAAAGTGCCGGATTGGGAATAAACCAAATCAAGGTACTGAGCATGACTAATAGCCTGCTCCTCTATAATAGTGCCTCCCATGGTGACATCTCTAGCAATGGGCAGAATTAAATACTTTGTAAACCAATCATCTAGTAACTGATCAGGAATGGGAGCCTTGATTAACCTACGTCTTTTTCTCCATTCGTGGATATGATCGAAGATGTGGGTTGATGTGGTCTATCAAAGCAAGGTCAACAGGTTTGTACCTATTTTGTATCGGATGGGTAACTGAAAGTGCATTAAGAAAGCCATAGCTAGGGAATTAAATTCCCAAAAAGAGTGTTGTGGTAGCTCTATATACCATTTGACAGCAATGCCTGTGAAATTTCTTTGGAATAGTCGAAGATGGATCGAACCATTGATCAAAGAATTGGATGAACACCATAGATGAAAATTCATCACATGGTTCTTAGGATCTTCATCATGTTTACCATCAAATTTAGGTATATCCAAAGGTTAATTTAAGTAGAATAGTAGGCCAAGAGGGTTCGTGATGAATTGGGTCATTGATCAATCTGGAAAAATATGGAAAATATAATGTTGCCAAAAATGGTAATTTTTGATTGGGTTGTAGGTACTGGTAGTGTTGATATGGCATTTGCTAACCAATAGGACCATAGGCAAATTGATAAATAGGTATGGATGATGACCCCAAGGCTTGTTGATTAGGTTGTTGGATATACAAATGTCCCCCAGATGAATGGTTACTCGAAGGAGGTGGTGTTTTAGGGGGTGGTCCATTGGATCCGCTGGATCCTCTGTGTCCTCTAGATGGTGGTCCACCGGATCCACCAGGTGGTGCTCCATTGGATCCACCAGGTGGTGTCTGGTCAAATCCACTAGATCCTCCAGGTCCACTAGGTGGTGGCCCACCAGATCCATGAGATACACCGAGTGGTGGTTCGTCAGATCCATTGGATCCTATAGGCCCACTAGGTCCTCTAGGTCCTCTAGGTCCTCCAGGTCCTCCAGGAGGTCCTCTGGGTGGGGGTCCTCCAGGTGGAGGACCATATCCTCCAATAGTAGGGACATAATCTCCGCCGTAATATGGAAAATTGGACCAATTTGGTTGTCCCCATGGTACAAAGGCATTTCCAGGGTAGGGATCTTTAAGATAGGATCTCCCTGCGGGAATAGGATCCCCCTGAAGGAATAGGTTGATAAGCTGATTGAGGAGGGGGGGGTGTTTATTGGTGGGATATGTATATCCCAAAGAAAGCATATTAATGTTAGGTGGGACCCATGAGGGCCCTCTCTGACCGAAAGGAAGAACAACTGTAGTGGAACTGGGAGGAGGGTAGTTTTTTGTTGGTGGTCCAGTATGTAAGTTTTTCCCCATGCTAGAAATAGTCCCTCCAGTAGACAATGAAGTTTGAACTGTTTCCCCCCATGTGCAGAATCTTTTGGAGAGTTTGGAATAGATAGGGAATTCTGACTAGGAGAGGGTGTCTAAATCAGATTATGACCAAGAGATGGGTTGGAAACCGAGTTCTACTTAACCAGATTTTGAAACGCTAATTCCAGAAGTTGAGCTACATGCAGTGATGAAAGGGCACGATATCTAGGTGGCGTGGTTCTTGAAGGGTTGGGATAAGGAGAAGTACCTCTCTTTTTAAGTTCTTTGTCCTATGCGGTATTCCAGTGCGTACACTCAAAAGATTCTCGAGAAACTTCTTTGTTTGATGGAGCATTTTGAAATCTCGTTATCAAAGGAGCAAGTATATCAGGCTCTGATTCAGTGGTAGCAATTATGTATCCAACAATAGTTTGTCCTAGGGATGTTCTCTATAAAGGATCATTTGGGCCATATTCTTCCCCTATATTTTCATTAGGAGGATGATTTCCAATCCAGTAGGATGGTCTAGGTCGAATCTCCATTAGAAAGTGAAAGGATGTGTTAGCTTCAGGAGTCAGCTGGACCAAAGGGTTGTTATAAACAGAGAATTATTCTCTAGGTTCAGTAGTTGGAGTGGTTTCTATATGAGCTTTAGCCAAAGCTGGTCATTCCATGCTTACCTCTTCTTGTCCTTGCACGGCTGGAGGAGAGTTAAGAGGTAAACCCTGCAATCTACGGGATTGATGCCTTGCAAGTTGCTCAGCCATGGTGGTGGCCGAAAGTCTTCTAATATAGGTCAAAAAAGGAGGAATAAATCACACAAACAAACCTACATAGATCTAAAGGTCGCAAGAAGTCTTAAGTGATAGGATCGGTTCATAATAGTCGGTATCTCACTAGGATTGTCAAGAAGGTGAAACTCACGATATACCTCAAGGGCACATGCATAGTAATCTTTTCGAATGCTATTTTATTTGTATTGCTCCAAACAAGATGACTAAAGGGTTTTTCTCGGCTAGAAAAGGAATCCTAGTGGGATCTCTCGATATATGTGAGGTACGTGGGAGCTCAAATTAGTAGTAGTGTTGTCTAATGCACAACCATTGACAAAGGGCCTTTCGATATAAAATTGAGTACATGAAGTACCTTTCTATATACCTCAAGGGTGCATGAAAGGTCATTCAATATATCAACAGTACATGGAAGAACCACGCGAGTCCCGGGTTGTAGTGTATACAAATTAACGACAACTGCTACATTTTACGATGCCCAAAGACGTCACTAACCTACCACTCAACTTTCTATACAATTTTAACCTAAAGCTACCGTTACTTTTATCTGAATGATTAGGTGAATTTTTGTGAGGTGTTGTCTCCAATAATGCAAATTAAATCTATATGCAAAAGCACTTCTTTGACTTTGATGAGACCTAATTAGGGTAAGGAAGAGAGATTTTCTTTTCTTTCAAAAACACACCAAAAAATGCCACTTTCAGCAGTCACAACAAGATATTAATAAAGAGATGCAAAAGAGAATTCTTTCAAACACAAATCTTTTTCAAACAAGCACTCAAAAGTCTCTGAAATGCAAGAAAGAAAACCAAGCCTCTAACGTGCATGCAAAATTAATTTTTGCTACAATGTCAAAAATACCTATTCTTCTAAATCACTCATGCAAATGAAAACGAATTTTTCTTAAGCATAACCAAGAGGAAAATAACATGATTCTTTTTGTATTTTTCTGGAAAATATGAGGCACACAAAGCAATTTTTAAAGGAAACTAACTCTAAAAGGAGGCTACAGGTTTTCTTTTCAAAACAAAACTTTTCAGACACTTTCTCAAAAAAGCCAAAAATGAACTATTTTCCACTTTCCTTTATAAAAACTAAGAAGATAACAGCTTTGGAACTGATCTCAAAAAGAGAATCAAATTTGCAAAAAACCAGTAAACTCAGATAGCAAGCAAACAAGCAGAACATAAGAAAAATTTCAAGAAATAAGCAGTCTAAAACAAGTTTGAAAAATAACCTTTTCAAGCAAAAAATAAAAAAATTTACAGGCAGTTTTGAAGGCCTAACTTGGTGCACTTAAGAGGTTTGCACCAGAGTGTCATAAATTGAACCGACGCTTTCTAACTTCTGCACGCTGGCATCGTCGGCACTCTATCAAGTCTGCAAAAGGCACTATTAGCGCACTTGGGAAAAAGACAAAAGGCGCCCTAAGGAGATCGATGCTCTGTCAACCAAAGAGAGGTGCACCATCTGAACTGTAGAATGAAAGGCCAAAGGTCTGCAGGAGAAACCAGAAAAGACTAAGTTGGACTGAAAAAAGGGTAAAAACCACTCAAAAAAAAGGCAATAATTAGAAAATCAAGATGAATGGCTTACCTTGTTAACTGAAATGACTAAAAGGATAGAGAATAACCTTCATAGATGTAATGGTTACCAAAGTTTGTATATCTGAGTGGATTTGCACCGGATCTGACTGGATCTTCCCCAGATCTGACCGAATTAAGCTTCCCCAGCAGAGTCACCAATTTTGTTATCAGGAATTCTCAATCAGTGCAGACATTGTTTGTTCCTCTACACTATAAGTCACAAGCATAGAAAAAAAAGACACAACAACATATCCTTCCCTTAAATAATCAAATTAAATAACATGAAATACAATATACCTCAACCCTAGATCTCTTTTTCTTTTCTCCAAAAGCTCTTTGCAATGGTTCAATACCTACAAAACAGATCAAAATACAAACAAACAAGATGAGAGCATCATGATAGATCAATTATTTATATTAGTGATCAAGGAGTCTAATAATATCTAATTAATATCAATACATCAAATATAGGAAAGGGGAATGTCTTTATATTAATTATTAAAGAGATATAAGTACAACCAAAAATCCTTGATGTCGATGGCTTCAATCTCTACAAGAACATCTACAATCCTCTACGACTATGAAGATCGCTCCAGACACAAGCTATCTCTACTTTGCCTCTAATTCAGACTTCAATCCAACAACATAAGGGTAATTTTATTGGCCTCCTTCACTCACATCATGAAGGCTTCATTTATAGGCCCAAAACCATGAGATTGACTTGGGGGAAGGGATAGAATGTGATCCCTATAGGTGAGGGAAGCGAATTCCACCTCTCCCAAGCATGTAGCAACTGACTCCATGGGCGATTCTGCATGGAAGCTTCCAGAAACTTCTTTTTTTTCCTATTTTTTGACCATCGATGCTCTTGGTAGAAAGGACAGGTGTGCCGACCTAGGATTTTACCAAAGCAAAAGGGAAACGGCGCTCTTTACTCCACTATGAGAAGCACCATCGACACTCTATGTAAAAAGAGAAAAGGCACCGACCCTTTAATATATGGGAAAAAAGACATCCAAGTTATCTCAGGTCAAGTTTCTCAAAAGGCAAAGGATTAATGAGGAATTTCCAAAAAGGCTGATGGGCAATGTGGAATTTCCAGGTGCAAGAAGCCACCAATAGACCACCATTATTCGCAGGAGAAAATTAAGAATTTTGGAGTGTGAGAATGAAGTTCCATATGATGTCTCTTTGATGGAAGGTTTGGGCCGCAACTGAAAAGGAGTTTAAAATAGCATACAACCTACCTACAAACATATTGTAACTAGACCAATATGAGGGTAATGCAAAATCCCTAAATACCATCTTGAGTGGATTAACAAACTTTGTGTTTGTAAAATTCATGAGCTACAAGACCATCAAACAATATTGGGATAAGTTAAAAATTGTCTATGAAGGGGCATCCAAATTCAAGAAATCCAAGCTTCAGACATATAAAGGACAATTCAAAATCCTAAAAATGAAAGAAGAATAAAAATTTGGAGAATACCTTCTAAGAATAGATGAAGTTGTAAACTCTGTTAGAGGCCTTGGAGGAGAATTAAAAGAAACAGAAGTAGTCAAAAAGGTATTGAGAACATTTCCAATGAAGTATGATTCAAAGGTGTCCACTCTAGAAGAATGAGATGGCCTTGATGCCTTAACAGTAGATGAACTACATGGGATCTTCAATGCATAAGAGATGAGAATGGGACAGAATGATTTTCAAGAAAAGAGGAAGCATTCAAAGCCATAAATTAGTCAAAGAAGTATGAATCCCCATCCAAAAACCATTCAGATATTCCAGATGATGAAGAACCCCTCTTTATTAAAAAACTTGAGAGAGGTACTGGAAAATATAGAGGAAAGCTGCCCCTAAAGTGTTTTAGATGTGGAAGAGTTGGACACTTTGATTCAAAATGTCCTTACCCTAAACAAGATGATAGTGATGAGAAAGAAGCCTCAAGGAAGTTCAAAAAGGGTAAAATTGGAAACAAAAAGAATTACTATGAGAAAAAAAAATATTTACACTATGGAAGATAGTGAAGATGAAGATACAAGTGGAGATGAACAAACACAAATTCTATTCATGGGAGTAGATACTCAAGCTCATAATGGTGAATCTGATGAGGAAGGTGAAGTAGCCTTAAAATCTGAACTCATTAGTGTTTTATATGTGGAATAATTGGACACTTTGTTTCAAAATGTCCTTACCATAAACAAGATGATAGTGATGAGAAAGAATCCTCAAGGAAGTTCAAAAAGGGTAAAATTGGAAACAAAAAGAATTACTATGAGAACCCATGTATCATATGCGAGTATTGACACCGCATCTCACATATATATGATCAAGGTTGAAATCAACGGGTTTCCTTTATGAAATTCATGTATCATACGCGACCTGCTAGTATTAATAGTCATGTATTCCTTAATAAAAAATTAAAAAAATATAAACAAGTTTAGTTAAGGATAGTTGGGGCCTTAATCATAACTATCCCAGCTTCCCCAACCATCTCAACCTTCGTAAACTCTCTCTTTCCTCATATATAAATAGAGGGTAGGGGTTGAGGATAAACATGATCAATTGGAGAGAAACTTTATGGTGGTGGTTTGCCTTTAGATATCTTGGAGCAGCAAAAATTAGTGTCCTTGGCTAGCAAAGGAGCACTTGTCTCGGATGTTGGTTGTAATCGTACCTCACTTTTTGATCAATAAAGAGAGTCTTTCTTCTAATGTTGTGTCTTTACACACTACAACAAATCATGGAATTATCGTCCCATTTAGCGTCTCAAAAAAATTCTTTTTTTGCTTCCTAGATAGCATCCTTTATGACGTTCAAAATAGAGTCTATTTTTTGCTTCTAGAATAGTGTCCAACTTTTCTTCCTAAACAACGTAGAGGTTTGCTCCCTAAATAACATCCTATTTTTCTTCCTAGCGAGTGTCTACTTTTGATTCTTAAATGACATCCTCGTTAGCGCCATATTTGCATCCTTAATAGCACCATGTTATCATCCAAATTAGCATCCAATATTGCATCCATTTTTTCTACCACTTTAGCATCCTATTTTGCACCATGTTTTACTTCCAAATATGTTCCAATTTTCGCTTCCAAATTTGCACCAATTTTTGCTTAATTTTTTGCATTGTGTTTTGCTACCAAAATGACGCCAAATATTTCTTCTATTGTTGCATCATATTTTGATTCCTATGTAGCACCATGTTTTGCATCCAAATTAATGTCTTATTTTGCTACCATATCAACGCCATGTTTGGCTTTATCATTAGCACCACGTGTTGCATTCTTTTTGTTAAAAAGTTACCTAGGAAGTGTTTGTCCACCTAGAGCTTCCTTGGGGTGGAAAAGGACACTCAAATGTTACTCCTAGCCATTTTGTGCATTAAATGAAGTGAGATACACTTTATATTTTTTTAAGTGACTTTATTAAAAAGTAAGTGGATATTTTCCTAAGTTCACATTTAAAAAGTTAAGTGACTGATTAAAAAGAAAAACAGGTTGCTCAACTTTATTAAATGACATAAGTGCACTAAATGTCAGTTAATTATTTTTTAATGGAGCATTTAATGTCAACCTTTGATCTAATCTAATATTGATCGTTAGATTGAAAGGGAAGTTACCAAGAGAAAATGTTAGAAATTAGGACCGTAGAGAAATAATAGATATACAGTTAAATCAATAAACAAGATGCAAAACACATTAAAACATTACAGAGAGACACAGATATAACATGGTTCACCCAAATGATGGGCTACGTCCACAAAGAAATTTGCCAATCCTTTTATTATAGTCTAGAAAGATGAAGGGATACACCCTGCAGCAAAACCGCTGCACTTCCTCTTCACGCTTTCACAGTCTCTCTTCCAGTACAATACAATACAATACCATATCCAGTTAATTTACAATGCTCTCTTTTATAGGGGAAATACCATGGGAAAAATTATAGGGTTAACCCAATACCATGGGTCCGCAATACTGTTGGCCAACACACATCCCAAAAAAAAAAAAAATTCAGGGGCTTTGCCCCTGAACCCCAAGGTAGAGGGAACGAATGTACAGTACTCCTGGTTTACAATCACAACTGAATAATATCTCTGGATCTAGAAGATTAGACTCCACAACCAACAGAAAAAAATCTAGGTCAAGGAAAAAGTTCATTCATCGTGTTCATCTTCAGAAGAGAATTTTGAAGAGAGAGAGAAACAAGAAAAGTGAGGGCTTTGGAAAGAATTCAGAACTAGGAGAGAGAAGACATTCCCCAACACAGAAATCGAGGAGCAGATCACAATTTATGAGGGAAGCACAGAAATCGAGAATACTACACATAAATTGAGAAGAGGCATAGAAATCAAGCAAGGGCTCAGATTTCTAGAATCTGTACAGCAGTATGGTCTGGCACAAATTTCAAGGGAAGTTTGGCATTTCTGTACAATAGTACGGCTGCATTAAATTCCTGCACATTTTTCAAGGTACGACTGTCAGAATCCATACAGTACGGTTTTGGCACATTTTCCAAGGTGAAAATATAGAAATTTTTGTTCCGTATAGCATTCTGGTGGCATTGTTTTCGAGGAAAGGTACATAATATTAATTTTTGTTCGTACAACAATTATCTGACACAAATTTCGAGGCTATTTTTGGCACATTTTTCAAGAAAGAAGTTTCAACATTGGGTTCAAATTTCAAGACTAGAAATTGATAAGTACTGCTGATTTTTATTCTTGTAATTTTGCTAAAGAAAAATAAAATTTCTCTCACTCAAGAAACAGGTTTTCCCTTAGGGGTTTTATCCTGGACCATTGGTAAAAAATAAGTGTCTAAATTTTTATGTGTGTAAAATTTTTTGAGGTTTGTTTTTCCAGTTTGAAAAGAAAATTTCTGAGTTTGTTTAAAATTGAGAAAAAAAATTCACATGTGTTTCAGTCTCAATAATTTGTGAAAAAATATGCATTGAAAGGGTTGGGCATTAAACAATGCAAAGATTCCTAAAGGCTTGGAACCGTGTTGGGTAAACTTTCAAAAACTTTCATTGTATCATAGCTTTGCAAAGATTCATAATTTTGAACATTCAGAAACTGGGGCTTGAAGAAAATAAGTCTTGAACAGCTTTCTTGTGAGTACAGGTTGCAGCCATGGTTTTCGGTCTTAGAGTTGAAGATAGACTTGATGGGGCTGCAAATTTTAGCCCTTGGAAGGCTATAATTAGCTTGATTCTTGAAGATAATGAACTATGGGATATAGTTCACGGGACAGCATCAAATCATGTGGTAGTACTTGCTGATGCAAGAGATAAGGTATCCTTCATGAAGAAGTATATAAGGGAAATAAGAGTCATTCTTGATGCAGTGAAGGATCATGTGATCCCTCACATTTCAATCAAATACCATGCATTTGAGATGTGTACAACTTTGACAAATATTTATCAAAGTTCCAATGAAATAGAAAGATGGTATTGAAAGAGAAGTTGAAGGGTGTTCGCATGGGAAAAGGTGAAGGCATGGCATCATATATTACCAAGATTACACAGGTAAGAGATGAGCTAGCAGCTGTAGGAGATGTGGTGGGCATTCCTGAGATGGTGCATACAACACTAAATGGTTTGTCATAGAAATGGATCGTATTTTTTCAGACCATTATTCGGAGGGAGAACATGCCCACATGGGATCGATTGTGGGATGATCTCACATGGGAGGAGATATAGAGAGGCTTCTTGCAGGGTAGTTCTTCACATCAGAGAGATGAGGAGGAGAATGTTTCTTTAGGAGCAAAGGGAAAGAAGAAGAAAAATTTCAAGAAGGGTTCCGAGGAGGGAGCCAAATAGCATGAGGGAGAGAAGAATGACATGAGCAAAGTGAAATGCTTTGCATGTCAGAAGATGGGACACTATGTTGGACAATGTCCTTACAAGAAGAAGAAGAAGCAGCATACTGCAGCTACAAAGGAGATCGATGAGTTTGCAGTGAGATTTGAGAGAGATTTTTCTCCCTTTGTGGGTCTTGAGAGAGAATAATCTATCACCAACAGAGATTTTGAGGACCTCATGGAGCATTCCATGATTGTTGGGCATGTGTTGAGTGCCACCACTACTTCCTCCCCTTGGTACATTGATAGTGGAGCTTCCATTCATATGATAGGTGATCGTGACATGCTCATAGAGATGTCTAAGTCAGACTTGGAGATGGAGGTTGTATTGGGAGATGACACCGTGGTGAGTGCAGTTGGGTGAGGGACTATCCATTTTGACAGGGAGTCCATGCAGCCTATGTATCTGAGGAATGTGTTGTATGTACCTGGGCTCAAGAAGAACCTTGTTTTAGTTTCTATGATTGAGGACAGAGGCTTCAGTGTATATGTCCTTGAAAGGAAAGTTCACATCTTTCCCAAGACAGCAGGTCCATCTGATTCATGGGTGATTGGAATCAGATGTAGGAAACTATACAAGATTCTCTTTGAGCCACATCACGCACTGTCACACACTCAGAGCGGCAGTGAGATGTGTGAGATTTGGCAGCAGAGGATGGCCCATATTTACCATCCATATTTGAGGGTACTAAGAGATATGACTACAAGTATGCTAGATTTCAGCTCAGAGTCGAGTGGTGTATGTAGAGGGTGTGCTTTGGGAAAGTACACCAAGACTATTTTTCCAAGCAGTGATTCTAGATCAAAAGGAGTGCTTTAGTTGATTCATTCTGATCTCTGTGTTCCCATGTCATCTACCTATTTGACAGGATATGAGTGCTACATCACTTTCATTGATGACTTTTCCAAGAAGACCTGGATATGTTTCCTTAGAAGCAAATCAGAGGAATTCTTTCTTCGGTTCCAAGAGTTCAAAGCTCTTGTGGAGAACCAGATAGGAAAGAATATTAAGGTACTTCGGTCAGACAATGGAGGTGAGTATACTTCTCATGCATTTGATGAGTATTATTGAAAAGAGGGGATAAAGAGGCAGTTGATTGTTCCTTACACTCCATAGCATAATGGAGTGGTTGAAAGGAATAACCATTCTATAGTGGGTGCAGCTAGAGCCATGTTGCATGATCATAGTCTTCCTTTCTTTATATGGACAGAGGCCTATAGTACTATTTTTTATGTTCTCAATAGAATTCCACACCATGCATTAGGGATTAAAACTCCTAAGGAGACATTCACAGTGAAAGTGTCTGAGATAGGTCACTTTTGGATTTTTAGTTGCCTTACATACTCTCATGTCCCTTCTAAGAAGAGGACAAAGTTGGAGGATACAGGTGAGCATGATATTTATGTTGGTTACAATGAGACATTGAAGGCTTTTTTAATTTACCTTCCTGCACAGAGGAAATTTTTTGTGAGAAGGGAGGTGAAGTTCGAAAAGGAGAAAGCCTTCATGAGGTCTCTTGATTCCGAGATGGAGGATCACCAGGGTACTACACAGGTGACTACACAAATTTCAGTGAGTTAGAGTTCAGGGTCATTGGTTTTAGGTGTGACTGGGTCACAAGTTATAGGGTCTTCAGATACAAGGGCTTAGTCTATAGGTACTTCTAGTACAGGGAAAGGTTCATGGATCATAGGTTCACAGATGACACCTTCAGGTGATTTGGGTTCAAGTGGTACAAGTATAGGTTCTCAGGTTGTTGGCACTTCTTAAGGGAGACAGATGTCTGATGAGGAGGTTGAGGAGATTCTAAGATAGGATGCTTCCTCCAGGAAGAGAAATTGAAGTTGGATTAAGGAGTTGATGAAGGAAGCAGAGGAGTCAATTGGACCATCCAAGATTGCGGTCAGAGAGAGTAAGGCACCTGAGATATTTTCCAGCTATATGGCACAGGTGACTAGCTTGTGTGATACTATTCCTAATACTTATGAGGAGGCTTCTGCACACCAAGTATGGAGAGATGCCATGATGGAGGAGTACAACTCCATCATGAAGAATGGGGTGTGGGAAGTGGTTTCAAGACCAGAGGGGAAGTCATTGGTGACTTCCAAATGGATTTACAATATAAAGCATGCTACAGATGGTAGTATTGAGAAGTTAAAAGCTCGTTTTGTTGCACATGGGTTCTCACAGGTTGAAGGAGTTGACTATGATGAGACATTTGCACCAATGGCTAGATTTTCTTTGATTAGGGCATTGATCTTCGTCATGGAAGAGATGGGTTGGAAGATCCATTAGATGGATGTGAAAACCACTTTCCTAAACGATTTTCTACAAGAGGAGGTATATTTGGATCAGCCACATGGATTTGAGGTATGTGAGAGAGGCACACATGTTTTCATGATGGAAAAGGCCTTGTATGGACTGAAGCAAGCCCCTCAAAATTGGTATTCTAGGATTGACACCTACTTGCTTTCGATTGGGTTTTAGAAGAGTGAAGCAGATCCCAACCTATACTATATTGTGGTTGGTGGTGTTCCAATTATTCTTCTATTGTATGTTGATGATTTGTTCATTACTAGGGAAGAGCACCTGATTGATGCATGCAAGAAGGATATTGATTCATAGTTCAAGATGACAGGCCTTGGACTGATGCATTATTATTTGGGGATGAAGGTTTGGAAAGAGGATGGACATGCCTTCCTGGGGCAAGGAAAATATGTTGCAGATGTTCCAAAGAGATTTTAGATGACAGAGTGTAGATCGACGTCGACACCCATGAACACCAAATGGGCGAAGATTCATGCTTCAGAGGGAGAGTTGGTGGACCCTACCTTACATCATCAGTTGATTGGTTCATTGATGTATTTGGTCAACACCAGACCATATATGAGTTTTGCAGTTAACACTCTTAGTCAGTTCATGGTGGATCCTAGGAGAGTGCATTGGACTGCTGCAAAACACATCTTGAGGTATCTTATAGGTACAAATGACTATGGATTGGATTATAGGAGATCTGGTGGAGTGGGGTTGGTTGGATATACAGATTTAGATTAGGTAGGCAGTGTTGAGGACCAGAAGAGAACTTTCGGTTGTTGCTTCAACTTGCGTTCGGTAGTTGTGTCGTAGTTCAGCAGGAAGAAAAAGTATTTGGCATTGAGTTTTGCTGAGGCTAAGTATATGGCAGCCATTCAGGATAGTAGTGAGGCCTTGTGGCTTCGCAAGTTGATGGTGTATTTTTATGATATGGAGTTGAGTCCCACATCTATACAGTGTGATAATCAGAGTTGCATCAAGCTCTTTGAGAATCTGGTATTTCATGACAGGTTGAAGCACATTGAGATTAGATATCACTTCATCAGGGATTATTTTTAGAGAGGATTTGTTCATTTGTAGTATGTTCCGACAGATGAGTAGGGGGCTGACATTCTCACAAAGGCTTTGGGTAGAGGGAAGCATGTCTACTTCAGAGACAATTTGGGAGTGGTGAAAAACACTTTCCTCGGTAAGAGGGACTATTGAAAAGTTACCTAGGCAGTGTTTGTCCACCTAGATTTACCTTGGGGTGTATAAGGACACCCAAATGTGACTCCTAGATATTTTGTGCATTTAATGAAGTGAGATGCACTTTATATTTTTTAAGTGACTAAAAGTTAAGTGGGTATTTTCCTAAGTTCACATTTAGAAAGTTAAGTGAGTGATTAAAAAGAAAATGGGGTTGCTCAACTTTATTAAATGATATAAGTGCACTAAATGTCATTTAATTATTTTTTAATGGAGCATTTAATGTCAACCTTTGATATAATCTAATATTGACCTTTAGATTGACAGGCAAGTTACCAAGAACAAAGAGGCTAGGGCAAGGCAAAATTTCATTCATTGTGTTCATCTTCAAGAGAGAATTTTGAAGAGAGAGATAAAGAAGAAAAGTGAGGGTTTTGGAGAGAATTCAGAACCAGGAGAGACAAGAAATTCCCTAGCATAGAAATCGAGGAGTAGATCAGAATTTATGAGGGACACATAAATCAAGAAGAGGCACATAAATCTAGAACGGGCACATATTTCCAGAATCTGTACAACAATACGGTCTGGCACAAATTTCGAGGGAAGTATGACATTTTCATACAACAATACGACTGCATTAAATTACTCCACGTTTTTCAAGGTACGACTGTCAGAATCCATACATTACAGTTTTGGCATGTATTCCAAGGTGAAAGTACAAATTAAATTTATGTTTCGTACAACATTATGGTGGCATGGTTTTTGAGGCAAGGTACACAATATTAATTTTTGTCCATACAACAATTATCTGACACAAATTTCGAAGTTGTTTTGGCATGTTTTGAGAAAGGAGTTTCAGCATTGGGTTCAAATTTCAAGAGTGGAAATTGATAAGTACCGCTGATTTTTATTCTTGTAATTTTGCTAAAGAAAAATAAAATCTCTCACTCAAAAAACAGGTTTTCCCTTAGGGGTTTGATCCTCGACCATTGGTAAAAAATAAGTGTCTAAATTTTCATGCGTATATATGTCTGAAATTTTCTCAGTTTTGTTTTTCCAGTTTGAAAAGAAAATTTCTGAGTTTGTTTAAAATTGAGAATAACTTTTCACATGTGTTTCAGTCTCGTTAATTTGCGAAAAATTATGCATTGAAAGGGTTGGGCATTAAATAATGCAGAGAAGCATAAACGCTTGAAACCAGGTTGGGGAAACTTTCAAAAAATTTCACTTTTTAATGCTTAGTTTTGCGTCTTATTTTTCTACCATATCAACACTATGTTTGGATTCATCATAGGGCCATGTTTTGCATCCTTTTTAATGCCTAGTTTTTCTCTCTCATTTTTTGGTGACTAATTTAGTCATTTTTAGTAATTTTATATACGAATTTTGGTCATTTTGTTTGATCACGTATCTCTCATTGTTTGGATACTTATCTTTTATTTTTTGGTTACTAATTTAGTTGTTTTTAACTGATATTATAATATCATTAGGGCATGGAGGAATCGAACCACCAACCTCTTTCTTGTAAGGCAGGCACCCTTCCATTGAGCTATCACCCTTTAAGAATTTGGGAACCTAACTTGTAGAGTCCTCTATAATGGTAAAAGGATCAATCACAAGTTTGAGTATCTAATGGCTGGAAAAGGATGATAGATTGTATAAGTTCACAATATATGATCAAGTAGGTTATGAAATCCATAAACCTTTTATATGAATTTTGAACAAAACTCAAGAAATTTGCTTAATGGGATTGCAAAAATCACTATTCCCTAGCAACCGTAAGTGTACCACTATATGATACCTATCAACAACAATTATCTTAGTGTGGATGCCAAGGATATAGTAGATAAGCATGATAATCCTAGAATCAAAAGAGGATGATCAACCCAATAGTTGGTGATTCACATGGATCCTATCCACCATGGGATGAGCAAAGTTCCTTCTTCCATCAAACTAATGAGTATACACAATGAAAAATGGTTAGGATATATTGTGATGCCAATTCATAATGTTTATTTGCTTCCCAGGGTGATGTTGCAGTGCTTACAGTGGGAGATCTACATGATCCCCAACAACATTGGATATAAGCATATTCATGGGACCATAGAGTATAGGATGAGCTATCTTTTTATCTTTTTCTTTGGAAAACTAGGCATGATTTTAAACACCGTTAGAAGGAATATAATCAAATATACTTTACAAACTACAATCATGACAAGGCATAGGAATATACTCTATGGTCATTGTGCAAATGTTGGAAATGGGTATAACTTCCTAAGGACTATGAACAAAATCCATTTAAATATGAATGCAAAACCTTCCATGTCAAAGGAATACAAGATGGCAGTGAGCCTACTGTTTCTAACATAAAGAGACAAAGAAGCCATAAATTGAAGCTCTAGGGAGATACACATAACATTAGAATGCAAAATCATCACCCTAAAGAAGTTCCATCTAGATTTTGCATTGTAAATAAGAAAGAATTCATCATATAGGAAAAATTGATTGTGATCATAAAATAGGTCTTATTTCACTTACCTATATCACAATGTGATTACTCTATCGGTCAAGTTTCCATTTTGGTCACTATAGAAAGATCTTGTCATTAAAAAATCCATAATCTCTAGAATCCCATTATTATCAATTGACAGATAATATCATATTTAAATCATAAAATTCCATGTTTAAACACTTGTTTCAATAATCATATCTCATAATGAAAGAAAGGCAAGAAAATTTTGATAAAATCAAGAAATTACCTTTGATGTCCCAATGCAAAACGTGGTTGATATGACGTTGCATACATTTCTTTACCAACACAACCTGCATCATACAACAAAATGTAGTGTTTAGATATTAAGAACCAAAGAAGTGTTGCATTATTGAAGACTGAACAATAATTCCCTTCAACTTTTGTAATTATTCTTAGTTGTCGAGTAAGTTGCTATGTATTTTATATTGAGGGGAGTTAAAAAAATTGTATTTTGTGTTTAGACGAGGTGCTAGAATAAGTGACACTCAATATTATATTAGTATCCTTGATATATTATCTATTAATGTGTAATGAATATCATGAGTGTTAGTGACCAATCAAGTTAATGAATAATAGTTAGTATTGGTCGATTTCTATTTTTCGCATTCCTGTGTTTTCAGACAAACATTATGATGTCTGATTATTGGACCGTGATTCCAAAATATCTCTGATTCATTGAATGGTTTCATTTTTATACCAATTACCATACTTATTAAAATGACCAAATTTTCACTTTTTTTCCTATTTCCACCTTTGACTAATTGTGATGTCTAGGCCTCCAAATTGACCCAAATGCTCTCAAATTGTACCAGAAGGTCTATGAATGATATTAATAATTGAATATGATGTTTAGGGATGATTTATGAGTCTCCAATTGCTTTTTAAAACTTTTTTAATATTCTGTCCAAAGTAGGAGTCTTTACTAGCAAATTGGGTTTCCAATTCCCCCACAATAAATACTGAAAATGACTTCCCAAATGCTCCCAAATCCCACTCGAATTACTAAAAAGAGGAAGAGAATGTTTAAGGGAAATTTTTAAGGTATAATATGCATCATTATTCAGTTTATACATGCTGTTATAACCCTCTCCCAAACAACTACAAAATGACTAATTCGACCCTTGGGGAAATGGCACCAAATCTTCTCCAAATGCGATTAAATTGAGTAAGATGACTTAAAATGCTTAAGTGCTGACATGAAAATTTTAATAATAATAAATTAAATTCCATTCATAATAAATATATTAGATATACATTCTTCCATTCGAAATAATCAGCATTACCATGGCATACATCAATATAATGGGGAAATGGTCATTGTTTGCTCATTGATAATCACTTTTACATACAACCATTTGGTATTTCGACCTGATACTTTATGAAGATGAAGAACAGAGTAAATTAATATTATTAAAATCACAAATGTACCATGAGAAGCTCTCCCAAATGTGGAAATTGAACCCAGTGATAGATTAGTTTTACTCACAACAATTAACAATTGATCATGCAAAATCACTCACAAAAGAGACTAAAATTGGAGCTGAACACTAAAATGTATTAACTCGGTGTACAATAGCCAAACCTGTAACATAATAGGTTTCTGAATATATAACATACATCAGGGATTCGAATGCATGAGGAGCAATTCGAATCTAGCATAAAGCAGGCTTACTAAAATTAAGCAAATCCCCCATAGGTGCAAAAAGCTGATCCCAAATCAGTCATGGAGCTCATGAATTAGAAAAAGGGCTTAGGAAAGCTAAAGAGTGATGGAATGAAAACTAATACATGCTTTTACAAGGAGAAAAGAGTGGAGGATGAAGAGGGAAAAAAACTAGTTCACCTCACCTAGTCAAACTTTCCCTATTGCCTTAAAACACTGAAAAAACAGGCAATAAAGCAGAAAAAGTAGAAGGGCACCTAGGAGGCCAGGAATAAAGTAGAATTGATTCCTTGAGTTTTCCCAAGTGCTACATGGGTCAAATTAGGCAAGTTGGACTACTATGGATAGGTAATTGACAACTTGCATAAGGTGGGACACATGAACTAGGCAAATAAGACAAAAATAATTAAATTAATGTCTAAGGTAGTAAAATATGGGTTGATTATTCTAACACCAAAAATTACAATCATCAGCATTACAATGGCATACATGAATCTAGTGGGGAAATTGTCATTATTTGCTCATTAATAATCACTCTTACATAACACCCCCCCTTAAGCCTGACTTATGAGTACTATATCAGAAAATTATAGGGCCTAGAAACAAGGCTTAGTCACCCTTTACATACTGCATGTCCATTTAAACAAGGAAAGAGGCAAAACCAACTTGGGAAAATCCTCCCTTAAACATGGACTGTAAAACAAAATTTTGGAATCTTGTCTTCACTCATGCTTCACAGCATGATCAGCAATCCCCAGTAGTGATTTGAGATTGCTGAAGGTCTTCTCACAAAATGCTTTGGTGAATATATCAGCTACTTGTTCTGAAGATGAACAGAAGAGTAGGTGAATGGTGCCATCATGCACAAGCTCTCTGATGTAGTGCATATGGATCTCAATGTGTCTGGTTCTCTGCTTTTGAACTAGTTCTTTGCAGATTCGAATGGTACTCTGGTTATCACAGTAGATGGTAGTTGAGTACTGTGATTCGAAGCCACACTCTCCAAGTAATCCCTGCAACCATAAACATTGAGTTGCTGCATTAACAACTCCTCTGTACTCTACTTCTGTAGATGAGAGTGCAATGGCACTCTGTTTCTTGCTTGACCAGTTGATTGGCCCTTCTCTAAGCATGAACACATATCCCGATGTGGACTTTCTTTCTGTGCTATCACCTGCCCAATCACTATGAGTAAATCCAATCAAATCAATATCAGATTTTGCTTTATAGAAGATCCCATGTGTCCTTGTTCCCTGAACAAAGTTAAGGATCCTTTTGGCTGCTTTCCAATGGATCTCATGAGGCGGATCCATATATCTAGAAGCCACACTTACTACATAAGAAATATCAGGTCTAGTATGTGTCAGATACAACAAACATCCAATCAATTGCCTATACAGTGTATTGTTTACCATAGGTGAAGAATCAGCTTCTTCCAGCTTCACTCCTGAAAGGAAAGGAGTTTTGCTTGCTTTGCAATCCTTCATTTTGAATTTGTTCAGAAAGTCCAAGGCATATTTGGACTGGTGCACCTTGATTCCAGCTTTGGTTTGAGCAATCTCAAGCCCCAAAAATTTACCTAAGAGCCCCAAATCTGTCATGGAGAAGGCTTGGTTCATAGCTCCTTTTAAGGAAGCAATCTCAGCCTTTCAGCTTCCTGTAATGAGGAGGTCATCAACATATAACAAAATGATCATTAATGAACCATTAACTAACTTCAAATAGACATTTTGATCTGATTTGCACCGAACAAAATTCAGTGATAGCAAGAAGCTATCGATCTTGGCATACCAATCCCTGGGGGCTTGCTTTAGCCCATACAATGATTTTCTCAACCTACACACAAGAGAAGGGTTAGTAGAAAAACCTTGAGGCTGCTGCATATATATCTCTTTAGTGAGATCTCCATTCAGGAAGGCACATTTTACATCCATGTGATGTACCTCCCATTGCCTTGAGGCTGCAATGGCTAAGGCTAGCCTGATGGAATCCATCTTTGCCACTGGGGAAAAGGTCTCATTGTAATATTTGCCATGAACCTGTGAGTAGCCCTTAGATACCAATCTGGCCTTGTACTTCAGTGGTGAACCATCAGCAGCAAATTTGGTCTTATAGACCCACTTACACTGGACTAACTTTCTTCCTGGAGGAAGATCCACTAGCTCCCATGTGTTGCTCTTCTGGAGTGAGCTGAAATCCTCCTTCATGGTTGTTTGCCATCTTGGATCTCCTGCTACTTCTTCATATGTTTGAGGATCAGACTCCACCATCAAATAGCATTTTTAAGCAAACATAGGATTCTTCATGCATAGACCACTCTCAAATTGAGATCTAGTCCTCCTTGGGTCATTGGGATCCCCAGCTAGCTCTCCTGCTGCATGTAGTGTCTTAGCTGCCCATTTTGGCCTTGTAGGTCTGTTAGGGTCTGCAATAAACTCATATCCATTAGACAAATTATAATCAGCATGTTCAACAAATTCTTTACTTACTTCTTGAGGTTCAGGTGGAGAAGAGGCTTCTCCAACTTCCACTGCTGCAAGGGGTTCTTCTTCAAACTAAACACACCTTTCGATGAAAGCTTTGTTTGTGCTAAAATTTATCAGTTTGTACCCTTTTGAATCTTCATAGTATCCAACAAAAAGACACTCTTGTCTTTGGGGCTGCAAAGCCTTCCTCTTCTCTATTGGAATTCTAGCCCAAGCCTTTGAGCCAAAAATCCTGAAATGGGTCACATCTGGCTTGTGCCCACTCCATGCTTCGAAGGGAGTCATGCCATCAAGCTGTTTATGAGGCACCCTATTCTGAATATAGGCTGCATAGTTGATAGCTTCAGCCCAGTACTTTGGTGGCAAAGTTTTGGCCTCCATCATGCATGTTGTCATCTCCTTCAGTGATCTGTTCTTCCTCTCAGCAACACCATTTTGTTGTGGTGTGTAAGGGATAGAATGCTGCATCTAAATACCTGAATATGTACAATAAATAATAAACTCAAACTTGACATAATCACCACCATTTTCAGACCTGAGGGCCTTGATTTTCCTTCCAGACTGGTTCTCAACCAAAGCCTTAAAGACTTTGAATAGGCCAAAAACTTCAGACTTGTGTTTCAGGAAGTGAACCCATCAATACCTGGAAAAGTCATCAATGAAGGTCAATGCATATTTGGCCTGACTCATGGACATATGAGGGAATGGGCTAGCAACATCACTGTGGATCAGCTCGAGGGGTGCAGAGGTTCTCTCATGACTAGCTCTCTAAAAGTTATGCTCTGGGTGTTTTCCTAGGATACAACCTTGGAAGACTCCTTTGGAAAATTTTATCTTGGGAAACCCTATGACCATCTCTTTTTCACTAAGATTAGAAAGATATTTGTAGTTTAGGTGGCCAAATATTTCATGCCAAAGCTTGCTTGCTTCATTAGCATGAATCAGAAGAGCAAAGGGGTTTGAGTAAGGTAGAAAGTGTGAGAACATGTATACCTTTTGAACATGATTTGCAACTCCTTTTGCGATGACTCTACCACTTGAGATCTCTGTGATCTCAACTTCATCGGGGGAGAATATGACTTTCTTAGGAGACCCAGTGTGGGTCATCTGGTACATTGACAAGAGGTTGGAGGCAAGACCAAGCACATACAAGACATTGCTGAACTGACCATGATCAAGATCAATCCTCCCTTTGCCCAAACTTTTAGTGAGAGAGTCTTCTCCCAGTACTATAGGTGGTCCTTTCGACATGTCAAGTGAGGAGAAGGCCTCCTTGGTCGAAACCATGTGTCTTGAAGCTCCAGAATCAATGATAAAACTGGGTGAGCTTGATGTGCCAGCAACCAATGCATGAACTCTCTCTCTGTCATCTGAACTTGATCCTCCTTCTCTCTTCTTTGAGCTGTCTGGAAGGGAGATGCCATTCTTCTCCAGGAGTTGGGTCAGCATGTCTATTTGCTTCTTCATACAAGAGCTTTCAGTGTGATTTCCCTTATTGCAGTATGCGCACTTGCTCATTTCACCTTTGTTTTTCTTCTTCTAGTAGTTCTTCTTGGATCCTTGTGGCTCCTCCGGAGACTGTTTCTTGTCTATTTTTTGCTCAGGTGGATTTTTAGCTTTCTTTTTGCCTTTTGAATCCACCTTCGAATCTCCAACATACAAATCTTGATCTTTGGATGGTTTGATGGTGCCCATCATCACCAGCTTGTCCTGTTCTTGTGTGAGAGATTCCATGAAATTTGCAAGGCTAGGTATCTTCCAGGTTTGAGCTGTCAGTTTTGTGGCATAGAAGGTTGAAAAAAACACTGAATATTCAGGGCATAGCTTCGAGAGGATGTCCAGGATGAGCTGATCATATTTCTTTTTGATCCCACACTGTTTTAGCTGCAAAACTAGTGCTTTGAACTTGGAGAAATATAGCTGCAGGGATTCAAAGCTATTTGGACTCAGAGAAATCAGCTCATTTTCTATTTGATGTCCCCTCATCTCATCTATCTTTCCAAAAAGATCAGAAATATTCTCCCATACTTCATTCGGTGATGTCAATCCATCAAGATGGAAAAGGAGGTCTCTAAAAATACCCAGACACAGGAGACCATAGGCCTCATCCCTCCTGTTGTGCCATTTAATCTTCTCTGCAGCTGCATTGGGCTCTGCTTCTGTTGCCATAGTCACCCTGTAGAGGAATTTCACTCTCAACAGTATCTCCATCTCTGCTTTCCATTCAAATAAATTGAAGGGAGTCAAGATAGTTTTCTGTGATTGATCCATAGCTTAGAAAATCTGTCCCGGCTGTCAATAGAAGGCTCCCAGTCACTGATGTCGAACCTGCAAAACAATTTTGAAGGAGAGAAATTGATCTACAATGGCTCTAATACCATGTGTAAATTGAACCCAGTGATAGATTAATTTTACTCACAACAATTAACAATTGATCATGCAAAATCACTCACAAAAGAGACTGAAATTGGAGCTGAACACTAAACTGTATTAACTCAGTGTATGATAGCCAAACTTGTAACATAATAGGTTTCTGAATAAATAACATACATCAGTGATTCAAATGCATGAGGAGCAATTCGAATCTAGCATAAAGAAGGCTTACTAAAATTAAGCAAATCCCCCATAGGTGCAAAAAGCTGATCCCAAATCAATCATGGAGCTCACGAATTAGTGAAAGGGATTAGTCAAGCTAAAGAGTGATGGAATGACAACTAATACATGCTTTTATAAGGATAAAAGAGTGGAGGATGAAGAGGGCAAAAAACTAGTTCACCTCACCTAGTCAAACTTTCCCTATTGCCTTAAAACACTGAAAAAGCGGGCAATAAAGCAGAAAAAGCAAAAGGGTGCCTAGGAGGCTAGGAATAAAGCATAATTGATTCCTTGAATTTTCCCAAGCACTACATGGGTCAAATTAGGCAAGTTGGACCACTATGGATAGGTAATTGACAACTTGCATAAGGTGAGACACATGAACTAGGAAAATAAGACAAAAATAATTAAATTAATGTCTAAGGTAGTAAAATATGGGTTGATTATTCTAATACCAAAAAGTACAATCATCAGCATTACAATGGCATACATGAATCTAGTGGGGAAATGGTCATTGTTTGCTCATTAATAATCACTCTTACATACAACCATTTGGTATTTCAACCCGAGACTTTTTGAAGATGAAGAAAATAGTATATTAATATTATTACTATCAGAAATGGACCATGAGAATATCTCCCAAAGAGTACAAACCCAAATCACAATCCCTCCATGAGCAAGAATATGCAATAAAGACTAGAAATGATTGAGAGCTTCCCTGTATATTACACCTGCAAATACAAAATCCATTAAATCTCCGTGAAATACTTGAATTGCCTCTCCAAACACCAACTTGGATGGGAATCTTTCACCCTCAAAATTGGCTAAGGAAAGAAACTAGTCATCCACTGGCTCTCTCTCTTCACAAATGCAAACTTCTCAAATGATAAAAATATTCATTCATTATTTTTTCTTGACATTTATAAAGTTTTCAGACTCTCTATGGATTGAATTCCTTCCAATTTATGCATTCCAACTCTAGCTGGGAAGAGATTCCAAAGAATACCACTTGTGCAAGAATTCATAGTCTCCCACTTCCACCAAATCACATGTGGAAGAATCTTAGCTGCCCGAAATCCCTTGAGCAGCCTATTGGAGATAGTATTATCCATGACATGTCATATATTTCATATTTCAGCATTTATATCTGATTTTTTTCATAGGTGTCACAAAATCTTCATCATTGTTGTCATAGAGCTAGGGAATCTAGTCCAAGTGTCTCACTAGCTCCAAAATGCTTCTTTATCTTCCATCGGAGTTACTCTTCCACTCCAATTCAACCTTAATTGATTCATTCCAAGTATAATTAACTTCCAAATCATCCCAATACCCTTGGGATTCTTATGGATTCACAATTACAAGAGGAGGATACCATGTGGCATAGAAAATCTAGCTTGTGTGGGTCCCACATCCTCCATGTGTCTTCATGATCAATTGCAAGTTTGATTTTCCCTTGTATTTATTTATTTATCTCCTTTATTAAATATTTATTCCATTCTAATGTTCAAACATCATTTATTTTCTCCCTTATTCCAAATCCCAAAGCTTCCACCCCCAACCTAGGAAACTAGTAATTTTCCTTCTTGGCAATTATTTGACCCTTAGCATCAATTTGACAAACTCTCATGAATATGGAAAATTTTATTAGTCCATTGTGATCCAGTGCAAAATTTGGGACATGACAAATCATCCCTTGCCAATATTGCTTGTCCTCAAGCAATTTCAAACATGGGTGTTGAAGAACCTATTTTTTGTATGATTCTTTGAAGTTGCCACTGAGTTTCCCAACTTTGAGTCTTTGAGATTCCATGAAGATTTTATAGAGGAAACACCATCCTTGCCACTGAACTACTCCTAATTAAAATCACTTTATTAAGTGGGGAATATATCTCCCATAATTCTTGTTTCCCAAATTTTTTTAAATCAATGGGACTAAAAACCATCCCAGGGTCCCATTGCTTGTATTACAGTCCAACAATTAAGAGTGCTCTCCAACCCATACCTTTAGGAAAGAGATTTCTTGGATTCCATTTTCTTGTATGAATTCTTCCAAACATCATCAGTACATAATATATATCATCAAATTACATAACAACATAATAAAAACGTACATCAAGGAGGTGCCTCATCAAAAAATCATGAAAGTGCTTATACCTCCAAGTAAGTAGACCACCATTTTCCAAGTGCATACAAGATTCAAGTGACTAACCAAATATGCTCCAATGACATAGGTGAGAATCCCATGTTCTATAATGCTGCTCCAAAAAGATGTGATATGCATCAAAATATTCAGCCATATATTCTTTCATCCAAGAAGTGAATGAAGAATCTCCACTAAAATCTGAACCAAATAATGAGCAAAAAAAAACAAGGAGACTTCAAATGACTCAAAGAAGTCTCACCCATACATCCATGAATGAGATAATCATAAAGATATAAAAAATTATGTGTCTAGAAATGAAAAATTTTCTCCAATCATAAATCTATTCACCCTAGTGTTGGATGAAGTTCCTCCAACATCAAAGGAATCCAGTGTTGAGCAAGAAAAACCACGAGTCTTCAAGTGACTCAAACATGTATCATAGGTGCATCCATGTAGATGTGCATCATCATAAAGTAAAAAATGGATTCTTCTACAAATGTGAATAAGAATGTGCTCCAACCTTGTCATCATAAAAATTAAATCTAGGAGTTCCATACTCCTCATGTGGCACCATAAAAAAGAACCCTTTCACCCATACTTCATTGAGACTAATGCTTCAAAACATGGAATTGTAGGATGTAGGAGAATGAACTAACTTGCCCAAATGATAAAAAAGTGTAGAATTTTCATCATGGGAAGGATCCATATGGGTAGTATAATTAATCTCCTTCAAAAGTGCGAAACCTCTATCATAGATTGGTTCCAATGTAGAGGAATCATGCTCTTCTTTAAAAATTGCATAACCTTCATCAAGAGACAATTCAAGTTCCTTTTCCACCACATCAAGTGTTTGGATCTATTAAATTTCATCTTCAAACACATCAAGAACATTAAAATTTACACATTTCTCATGATCCACCATGTCATTAGAATCGTCAAAACAATCTACCATTTGACAATCTGAAACATAGGAGGAAAAACAAGTATCTTGCAACTTTTTAAGAAGTTGCTCATTTTTAATTGTGAGCTTATGGTTATCCTCATTATTATTCAAGTATGCATCATGTAACAATTCATTAAGCTCAAACAAATGGTTTCTATAAAAAAGAAAAGACATGAAATTACCTTTGATGTGGCACATTGCTCTTTGAATATTCTCCATTTCTTCAAGGAGGGATGCTTCCTCCAATGAAGTAGCTCTCCAACAATAATTTGACACTAATGCTTGAGTGTCATGGAGTATTCTAAGGGACTCTTGGATATCCCATTCACTCATATTCCAATACCCTTCAATGAAGGATGGTACATGATACTAAACCTCCTCTTCTTCTTTCTGCTTGATTTGATCAACTTCTTGAAGCTCAATTGTCGATGGGGAAGTTGATCTTGGTTCTTCATTACCTGTCACAAGGTATTCATCTTCATGTTTATTATAAATTTGGCATGCAGCAACATTTTGAAATATGAACTCTATGTCACCAACATAGAGTTGTGAGAACCCATCAGTAGGTAATATTTCATAGTTCAATGGTCCATCAATAGATTCTCTTTGATTTTCACAACCCCCATCAATAAGGATTGTGTGCTTGTCTTCACCTTCCTTATTATGTTATTCTATGCAATCAGATCGATGTGATTGATGTTCCACTTCATGAATATATGCATCTTCCTTTAATGGTGTATATAATCTCTTTTCATCCCCTTTAGAACAAAATTTCTTCCACATATTCCATGTGATGTCTATAAAAGTGTTTATCACTTCCTCATTTATAGTGCAGGATAAATCTTTGCTCTTTTCACAAGTAGGATTATTTTTCTTTAATGAGTTCACATTTTCCTTCTTGTGCCTAAATCCATACTTGACAAGATATTCTTGGAAATAATACCTTTCATTAATATCCCCTCTCAAAGTTCAATACTCTTGGAAGCATGCTTCATTATCTATGGTTGCAATTTCTTCTTTCGTTGATCGGGGAAGAAGGAAAGTAGGCATAGTGGGTCTATTGTGAAGCCAAGACATGTCTGCAATTTTTTTATTAAATTTATGGTATTAATGCATAGTTTCCAATATCACACTCTGATACCACTTCTAATGTCCCTTTTTCAAAATTATATTAAAATGACCAATTTTTCACTTTTTTTCCTATTTTGACCTTTGACTAGTTTTGATGTCTAGGTCTCCAAATTGACCCAAATGCTCTCAAATTGTACCAGAAGGTGTATGAATTATCTTAATAATTCAATATTATGTTAATGTATTATTTATGAACCTCCAATTACTTCTGCAAACTTGTTTAATATTCTTTCCAAAGTAGAAGTCTTTACTAGAAAATTGGGGTTCCAATTCCCCCACAATAAATATTGAAAATAGATTTCCAAATGCTCCCAAACCCACTCGAATTTATGAAAATAGGTAGAGGATGTTTAAGGGAAAAATTTAATGTCTCATATGTATCATTATTCAGTTTATACAGGCTGTTATAACCCTCTCCCAAACAGCTACAAAATCACTAATTCAACCCTTGGGGAAATGGCACCAAATCTTCTCCAACTACAATTAAACTGAGTAAGATGAATTCAAATGCTTAAGTGATGAACGCGAAACTTGTAATACTAATAAATGGAATTCCATTCATCATAAATATATCATATATACACTCTTCTATTCGAAATAATCATCATTACCATGGCATACATCAATATAGTGGGGAAATGGTCATTGTTTGCTCATTGATAATCACTTTTACATAAAACCATTTGGTATTTCAAACTGAGACTTTATGAATATGAATAAAATAGTATATTAATATTATTAAAATAATAAATGGACCATGATAATCTCTCCCAAAGAGTACAATCATCAGCATTACAATGGCATACATGGATCTAGTCGAGAAATGGTCATTGTTTTCTCATTAATAATCACTTTTACATACAACCATTTGGTATTTAGAGTGGAGAATTTATGAATATGAAGAAAAGAGTATATTAATATTATTAAAATCATAAATTTACCATGATAATCTCTCCCAAAGAGTACAATCACTCACCCAAAGCGCAATCCCTCCATGAGCAAGAATATGCAATAAAGATTGGAAATGGTTGAGATAATGTGCTACACTAGAAGAAAACAAGAGATCCCTATAGCTTACACTTGAAAAATAAAAACTCCATTAAAGCTCCATGAAATACCTGAATGGCCTCTCCAAACACCAACTTGGATGGGAATCTTTCACCCTCGAAATTGGCTAAGGAAAGAGACTAGTCATCCACTAGCTCTCTCTTTTCACAAATGAAAATTTCTCAAATGATCAAAATACACCTTAATTATTTTTTTTTGACATTTATAAAGTTTCCAAGCTCTCTATGTGTCAAATTCATTCCAAGAGATGCATTCTAGTTGGTAAGAGATTCCAAAGAATTCCACTTGTACAACAATTCCTAGTCTCCCACTTCCACCAAATCACATGTGGAAGCATATTAGCTGCCATAACTCCATTGAGTGCCCTATTGGAGATATTTTTATTCCTAACATGTCATATATGACATATTTTGGCCTTCATTTATTATTTGTGACATAGGTGTCATAGCATCTTCATCATTGTTGTCATAGAGCTAGGGAATCTAGTCCAAGTGTCTCACTAGCTCCAAAATGCCTCTTCCTCTTCCATGGGATTTACTCTTCCACTCCAATTAGACCTTAATTGATTAATTCCAAGTATATTGACCTTCCAAATCATCCCAATACCCTTGGTATTATTACGGATTCGAAATGACAAGAGGAGGATAACATGTGGCATAGAAAATATAGCTTGTGTGGGTCCCACATCTTCCATGTGTCTTCATGATCAATTGCCACATTGGTTTTACCTTGTATATATTTATTTATCTCCTTTATTATATATTTATGCCATTATAATTTTCAAACATAATTTATTGTCCCCCTTATTTCAAATCCCAAAGATTCCACCCCCAACCTAGGAAACTAGAAATCTTCCTCCTTGGCAATTATTTGACCCTTAGCATCAATTTATTTGACAAACACTCATGAATATGGAAAATGTGATTAGGCCATTGCGACCCAATGAAAAATTTGGGACATGATATAGAGCGCATTAAGAGGCTCTCCCAAGGGTATACCATCATAATCTATCAACTCATAAGCCCCTTTATCTCGGACATGGCTAACAATGTAGGTCCCATGCCACATGGATTCCAACTTTCCAGCTCCCAACTTATCGTGTTTCTGGTCATAGGTCAAGACCAGGTCACCTTTGTTGAAGAGGCAAGGTTAAATGGATCTATCATATTGGTCTTTAATCTGTTGTTTATGTACCTCATTTGTAAAGGTGGCATCATGGTGGGTTTTATCAAGCTTGTTCAAGTATAAGAAGCGTTCTTCCTCTAGAGTGGTGTTCGGTAGCAATTGTATCATGAGATTCATATAAGGGATTTCAAACTCTATCAGGAGAGTGGGATCCAGATCATACACCAACTGAAATGTGTGAATCCATTGTATGTTTTGATAGTAGTCATGTAGGCCCATAATGCCAAAAAATAGTTGTAGATTCCAACTAGATTTGGATCGTCCTACCATCCATTGAAGCATGGTTTTCAATACTTTATTGTTAGCTTCAACTTGGTAGTTGGCCTACGGGTAGTAGGGCATAGAGTTGTTGCGGCAGAAACCTAGCTTGGTACTCATTTCCAACATCATTCTATTCTAAAAATGTGAACAATGATCAGTCACAATGACCCAGAGAACTCTGAATCTAGCGATAATATGGTTGAAAATAAATAGGGCAGTCATTTTTTTCAACTTTGGCATATGTAGGCATAGCCTCATCCCACTTTGTAAAGTAATCCATCACTACAATGATGTAGCCATGCCCCTTAGTTGAGGTAGGATTACATTTCACGAAATCGATGCCCCATTTCGTGAATGGACCAATATCTATGATGGGATGTAACGGAGCAGGGTAGGTGCACTTTTTATATGTGAAAAGATGACAAGGCAGGCCTTTTTTTATGGCCTCCATGAAATATTTAAAGATCGAGGGCCAAAAGTACCCAGTTTGTAAAATTTTCTAGGAAATATCCATCCCAGATAGATGACCTCCACAAGCTCCAGAATGACATTCATTTAAAACTACTTTAGCCTCTTAATGAGTTAAGCAATGCCGCAAAATTTAATCAGTGTCATGATGGTACAATGTTTCATTAATGATAAGGTAGTACTTAGCGTGATGACAAAGACCACGAAGTTTGTTATGGTTAAATTGGGCTAGAAGCATTGCTTCTGGAGATAGACAATCAATTCTTCATACCAGGTTTCTGACGTACTAATGAGGAACAATGATTCATCTAGAATTGAGTCAAAGAGTTTTGTATCCTCAGTAATATGGGGAAGTTCACACATAACCTCCACGAAGAAGAGAGACTTCTAAGAAATGGATTTTGTAAATTCTAACTCGAATTCCTAGAGCATAACAATCTAGCGGGATTATTTTCCCCCAAGCACTTTTTTATTTAAGATATAATACATGGGGTTGGAATCTGCATATACCGTGGTTTTTCAGAGGAAGATGTAATGACAAAATTTATGTACTGTGATGACCATGGCTAGGTCTAGTTTCTCCACGTGTGAGTATGGGGTTTTAGAGTCTAAAAGGTTCTTACTAAGGTAGTAAATCACATGTGCATGGTCGTGTTCATCTTTTTGACCAATAACATGCTAACGGTGGATAGGGATGCACCCACGTACAGGTAATAATCCTTGGAATAACTAGGTGGCTGCAAGTCTGGTGCATGTGTAATGGCGTCTTTGAGAGTGTTGAATGCAAGCTGCGCCAGGTCATCCCAAACAAAGGGTGTATTCTTTTTTAATAAAAACTAGTGAAATTGTGAGTCTTTTTGGCGTAGTTACACACGAATCAATGTAAAAAGTTTTCCTTCCCTTGTAAACTTTGGAGTTTTGTAACGTTCATAGGTGGGGATAAGGCCAAGATGGTTTCAAATTTTAGTGGGTCTATACAGATTCCATCCTTGGACATGATGAAACCAAGAAGCCTTCTAGTATCAAAACAAAAAACACACTTATGTATATTCAACCATATGTTGTAGTGGCGTCATATGAAAAAATCGCTCTAAAATGATCAACATGGTGATCCTTCTACTGCAAGTGAGAAGGCAAGTCATCAAGGTAAGGTTCCACAATGGGTTTGATGTCATGGAAATCATACAACATAGCATGTTGGAAGGTAGTGCCAACGTTTTTCAAACCAAAAGGTAACTTCTTATAGGAAAAGGTCCCCCGTGGGAAAGTGAAGGTCGTTTTGTGTTGATCAGATGGGAGTATCTCTATATGATTATATCCAGAAAATCCATGCATAAATGAAAAGATAACGCTTCTGGCGCAGTTATAGATGATATGATCGATGTAAGGGGTAGGGAAATTTTCCTTAGGATAAGCCCTATTTAGGTCTCGAAAATGGATACAAACCCTAATGGTGCCCTATTTTTTGTTTATGGGGACAATATTAGACACCCATTCTGTCAAACTTGGTACGGGGTAAATGAACCCATCCTTGAGAAGTTTCTCAATTTCTTCCTTAATGGTTGTTTCTTTCCGTGGATGAACTTGTCATAATTTTTTACAGACTAGTTTGGTGTCAAGTAAGTCCTAATATTGTGAACCATGGTCGAAGGATCTACTCCTAGAATTTATTCATATGTCCAAGTGAAAATATCTTTGAATTCTTTAAAAAGGGCCATATAAGAATCTGAAACTATGTCTAGTTTTAATAGGAGGTTTGCAAGTTTTTACTATAACATTCTATTTAGTAATTGTGACAAAAGCATGGGCAACTGGCCCAAGTATTTCTTCGTATCAATATTTTGTGTCTTATACATAAAATCATAACCATAATGTTGAACTCTTCATTTCATGCTCCCATGCCACAACTTTTCATCCACTGCTGCAAGAAGTTCATGTTCTTCTTGTTCACTGACAAAGTCATGAATTAAAAACATCCTCGAAATTCTCATCTATGAAGATTCTGTAAACACCGGTAATGTATCTTGAATCTGACAAGGTTCCTGTGGTACTGAATATTACATGTGTAAAACAAGTTCATTGAGGTAACTGCACGGAATACCATACCAAGATTCTATACAATGAATGTGACCCCGGGCTAAAAAATTCTCTTTAAATGCTTTCTTGTCCAACTCGACTGCCATCTGGCTCGGAAACAGAGAGAGAGAGAGTTTTGACCAGTGGGAGTTTGGGAAACTAGACTAGATTAAAATGGATGAGTTTTTCTTTTTCTAGGCCGTATGATACAAAAGGTTTCATCTTCTTCCACAGACTTCACCTTGGAAGAGGAACCTCTCATTTTCCAAATTTTCTTGAATTGTATCCTCCAAACCCGTTACGCTATCCATTTGAATGGATTCCAAATATCAAAGACCGTATTGATTGTAAGGGTGCTTGGATTCAGAAGGAAAAACTACAAGGAATTCATTCCTCTTAGTCATGAATCTACTCCAATAATCAAACGTGTGTCTTGAAATGCATTTTGTGACCACCTTGATTTTAGAAGGGAACATTATCCCACATGCAAAGGAGAGCGTGCAGTTTTGTGGTTTATATGCGCTAGTGGTTTCAATATATCTCAAGGAACAAAGAAATCACAATAGATATTGTGGGATCCTCCCCATATGACTTGGTTCTTGGTTGAAATATAGCCATCCCATATAGTGACTTGGTATTTGGTACTTGGAGATTGGCGTTGGGCCAATAATTTTTATTAATATTTTGTTAATATTTTTACAAAACAAAATCTTGTCTTTATAAAAACATAAACACTTTCCTTTGTAATTTAAGCCACCTTTATATTTTCAAAAAAATCTTTGGTCTATATAAAAAAATTCTTTCTTTTACCCAAAGAATCCTTTAGAATTGCTTCTTCTTGCCAAACATGAAAGTTTTATGCATTATTCAACCAAGCAAAACCTTACAAATACTAGATCACCAATGAAACTTTGAAATTTATACTGCGATAATGAAAACTTTAGTGAAAATAACTAGTGCTAACAGTAAGCTCTAATTGGTGTAAAACCCTGGTTTGACCCTGTTTGCATTAAATGTATATGATGTATATATTGTAATTAATTGTGGTGTGGAGATAAAGGCAAAATCCCCACCATCAATTTGGTTGTTTTATGTTTCAGCGATTAAAATCGTTGCCAGTGGTATATCGTGATATCCGACACATTATAGTTTTGGCATCATGTAAATATGCACTTTAATTAAAATAAACCCCAACCAGCTATGTCAATGCAACCATAATGAAAAGGGCATGATTTTTCCTAAGGATAAGGAGGGGGAATTATTAAACTTTGGGCCAATGGGGAGAATCCTAGTGTCAATTGATAAATCCTTTTAGTTGTCACCCACCTTTTTGTCTTACTCACCTTTCCCTTGTCTCACTCAGTCAACTACCATTAAAACCTTTGTTGTTAGTTGGGTAGTTATTGTTGGGCAGTGGTGTGTGGTAGGACTGTGAGTCCTTTCCCACACACACACTCCACCAGTAGACTCTTTCACCCTCACATGGGCATTCTTCCATTCGGGGGGGGATGTTTTTCTCATGCAGAGAGCTGGGAGAACCTTTTTTCTGGAATCCATGATTTTCCTATGTATGCACCATTCACGTTTCGGGTTCTTGGGGGTTCTCATTTACGATTGGGATTCCTAGACATTTTATACTCATGTGCAGTCTTTGAATTCACCTCCACGTGGATTGTTTTTATTTCCTCATGCAACTGAGAAATTGCTATTGGTTTCCCCACCATTTTGGTTTGCTGTGGGTTGATTTTCATTTTGGGTTGTTGTGGGTTCTTATTAATTCATTTTGGCCACGATAGGGCCAAGAACGACTCAGGAAACGGATTTCTCGGTCAGAGCTGTGAATTGCTTGTTTTGCTGTGTGTATGCAGCAGTTGGTCTTTGGATTGTGTTGGAGTGGGAATGAAGGCTTGGTATGCTTGATAAACCTGGTTTGTTTGGGAGCCACATAGACAGAGCTAGAGAGCTGACTTTCTTCTCCACAACCCTTGAATGGCACTGGAAGGGAAGTTAGAGCTTGAGGGACTGTGTAGCAGAGAAAGGACTGATTCCTTGTGTTGGGTGTGTGTGGGTGTCCTAGAAGTTAGGCTAGTTCTAGTGTAGGTGTCCTTAACTCTTCAGTGAGCCCACCAGCTTAGCATTCAACTTTTCCCAGCTCCTTGATGGCCTGATAAAACCAACTGTGTTGGCTTGGATGATTTATGTATCTTTGGCTATGTGTGAGCCTGCTTAGTTCCTTATTCCTTGGGGAATCATGCCTAGCTCAGGGGTGGCAATGTTGCTGAGAGATTAAGGAGCACACGGGCCTATGGTTAGGTGGAACATTGCAGCGATGTAGCTGGTTGCAGGAAAAGTTATTCATAAGATAAGTATTCTTATGTTCAATCTCTGCAATCATATTTGATGTTTAATGAATTATGATGAACATGTTGAATGTCTAAGTGTATTTTTTGCTTCTGTTGTATGTTGAATACTTATGCATCTCTGCATGTTTTACTTCAAGGAATTTTAGTTTTTATGTATGTACATGTTCATGGGGCTAGTTTCCCGGATAGTTACTAGTTTGGTAGCGTCCTCTTCGCCCGTCGGAGGGTCGGGGACGTTACAATTGGGGATTCTATCCTCCCTGCGAGGTAGCAAAGAACCTCGTAGACTAAGTGTGTGATCAATTGGGATGCTCCCAAATTTTTTTGAAACCCTTAACCTATTCTGACCTGTAACCATCACCTAAAACCATTATGCAAACAAATCCCACTTTGTAACTTGCAACCTATCACCAATCCTTTCTGTAGTGTGTAACCTCTCACCCATCCATGCTCTAAATACTGAAACCAACTGTAAACTACAAACATGAAGTTGTAACCGAAACTAAAACTGAATCTAAAAACAAACTAAAAATTACTAAAAGAAATGCTCGCCACGTTGAGCTTATTCACACCTACCTACCCTACTTTATCAAGCAGAAATTCCCAATCAAGTAAATTCTGATTTCCAATGAAGCCAATCAAGAAATTTATCACATAAACAAACTTCCTCATCATGATTGATTAAAATTATAAAATAAGAGCGTAATGGCAAAAGGCTATAATGATAGATGTGATCATTTTGGAGAAAACTTAACCAACTACCCCAACTAGAAAATTTATCCATGTACTCAGTACTGGGCCATAAAAAACATGACAACCTTCAACATACTCTATCATTTGTTTTCTATCAAGACGTTGTTCAAATTGTAAATTACCTTGCACACTGTCAAACTATTTTTCAAAAGAACCTTGAAAGTGATAGGTATAACTCCCGATTCAATTTATTCCTTTGCTAATGCATATACTTATAACTTGATCATTTGTGGAACAATGTCGAAGATGGATTGTCTTGGCCTCTACATGATTTCAAATCAAATGATATTTTGTGTTGATGTGTTTGGTTCGATCATGGAATCTGGGATTCTTATCCAGCTTGATTGCAAAAGTATTGTCAACCAACAATGGAGTGGAGTTCTCTTGTTTTTCTTGCAAATCTTCAAGAATCTTCCTGATCCATACTATTTCTTTCGTTGCTTCAGCTGCAGCCACATATTCTACTTCTGTTGTTGAATCTGCCGGAACTAACTGTTTGTGTGATCTCCATGAGACAGTTGCTGATCCAAGACTCATAGTGTATCCAAAAGTTGATACTCCTGTCTCCTTATCGCCATCAAAATCTGAGTCTGAGTACCCAATAAGTTTGAAGGCATTCACTTTAGAGTACTTGAGTCCAATGTCTTGAGTCCCATTCAAGTATCTTAGAACTCTTTTTGCAGCTGACCAGTGTCCTTCACAAGGTTTATGCATGAACCTTGAAAGTATGCCAACAACATAATAAATATCTGGACTAGTTGTTGTAAGGTAGATAAGACTTCCTACAAGTTGTCGATACTTGGTCGCATCCTCAAATTCTTTTCCTTCGCTTGATGTGAGCTTCATTTTCTGTTCCATTGGAGTAGAGACAAGGTTGCATTCTGTCCTGAAAAATTTGTTTAGTAGTTCTCCAACATATTTTTTCTGAGATAGGAATATGTACTTAGGATGTTGAGTGACTTCAATTCCTAAGTAATAGTGGATATGTCCCATATCTGTCATTTCAAATATCTTTTTCAAATCTTTCTTTATAGATGCTATAGAGCTCTCATTGTTCCCTGTCATCAAAATATCATCTACGTACACCACAAGATACACAACAGATCTTCCAACTTTATTTATAAATAGTGTTGCATCATCAAGATCAAAATGTTTAAAATTTAACTTCAAAAGATGCTCGGTTAACTTTTCATACCATGCGCGAGGTGCTTGTTTTAGGCCATACAAGGATTTGACAAGCTTACATACCTTTTGTTCTTTTCCTTTCACAACAAAGCCTTCTGGCTGGGACATGAAGACATTCTCTTTCAAGTCTCCATTCAAGAAAGCAGTCTTCACATCCATCTGATGAACTTTCCACCCTTTCTGAGCAACTAAAGAGAGTAAGGTACGGATGGTAGCCCATTTTGCTGTAGGAGAGAACATTTATTCATAGTCAATTCCTTATTTCTGTGCATAGCCTTTTGCTACAATCCTCGCTTTGTGCTTGTCAAGTGAGCCATCTGATCTGTATTTGTTCTTATACACCCCCACTTGCAGCCAATTGGTTTGGTTCCAACTGGAGGGTCAACCAGCTTCCAAGTTCCATTCTTTATGAGTGCATCATACTCATTCTGCATAGCTTCTTTCCACTCAACTCGAGTAGAAGCTTCTTCAAAGGAAGTTGGTTCAAAGTTAGCAGATAAATTAAATTCACAATCAAATGATACATCCATGTCATCACCTGAATTATCTGCTCCTCCTCCATCTTCATGTCTTTTTGAACTTCTCGTTCCATTCTTTCCAACTTCATCTGGATGGACACTTTCAAGTGTCTTTGTGGCCCATTTAGGAATCTTCCGTGATGGTCCTGGTTGATCAGCTGGTGGTGCTTCATCATTGATTGAGAGTCTTTCAATTCTCTCAATCACATCATCTAGTTGAACCTCTTGTTCAAGTGAAGTAGTAGGAACTTCTTCATGCGGGGGAGTTGGTGCTTCATATGGAAATTCCAAAGGTTGATCCAAAATAGGAATCCCCCCTTCAAGGTTTGGAATTTCATATTCATTTTCTGAATATGTCTTTGGATGAGGATATTTTTCCAAATGATCAAGTTGTCTCTCAATGAACTGGTCATTTTTATTAGTTTCAAGAAAAATGACATCTCTGGAAATAACAAACTTCTTGTTTACCTCATCATACAGATGGTATGCCTTGGAGTATTCTTCGTACCCCAGGAAAATGCATTTTCTGCTTTGAGCAACAAGATTGTTTCTTTGCTCCTTTGGAATCAAGGCATAACAGGTGGAACCAAAAACTCTGAGATGCCTGACTGAAGGGAGATAACCAAACCACATTGCATGTGGTGTCTTGTTATCAAGCGCATTTGAGGGGCTTCTGTTTCTCAAATAGGCTGCACATTTTACTGCATCACCCCAAAACATTAGTTTTACATTCATGAAAAACATCATTGAGCGAACCATATTCATTATGGTTCTATTCATTCTTTCTGCTACACTGTTTTGTTGAGGATTGTAGGGAACTGTAGTCTGATGTGCAATTCCATGTAGGCAAAGATAATCTTCAAAAGAATTTGAAGTGTATTCTTTCCCAATATCAGTACGAAGTGTACCAATTTTTGATTGTGCTTGTTTTTCCATCAATGCATGAAAGTCTTTGAATGTTTGAAATGCTTCTGATTTTTTCTTTAAACAGTAAATCCAGCACATTCTTGAGTAGTCATCAACAAATGTCATAAAATACTTATTCCCATTTGCAGAAGGAGTTGGCCTTGGGCCACATAAATCAGAATGTACTAATTCTAATTTCCTACTTGCTCTGAAATTAGATTCATGGAATGGCAACTTACTATGTTTCCCTAATATACATGCCTCACATTTGTTCTTCTCTTTGGGAATGGTGGGCAAACCAAATACACCATTCTTTCTCAACAAACGAAGACTGTTATAATTTAGATGACCAAATCTTGCATGCCACAGTGAACTAGATGACAAATTACCTTCTCCATGCTGAGAGAGGTAGGCATAGTTCTGAACTCTTGCAGATGAACCCTTTAGCTTCAGCAGCTTCCCATCTTCGTATCCAGTCATAATGACTTGGTTGTCAGAAGACTTTATTATTTCTATGATTCCATCAAACATGTGGATGGAATGGCCTCGCTGTCGAATGTCCACCAAGGACAGCAGTCTTCTTTGCAACTCTGGAAGATAAAGAACATTCTTCAACAAGAAATCAAGGAATCCATGCATCTTCAGTCGAATGGTTCCCATTCCCTTTGGTTTAAGACTTGAATTATCTGCAAAGTAAACTATGCCATCTATTGTTTCATTAAGTTCTTCAAAACAATCTTTTCTAAATGTCATGTGTGATGTTGCACCAGTATCAAGCAGCCAACAATCTTTGTAAGATGAAAGTGAAGTCATTTCATTAATTCCAAGATTACAATGTGCAACAATAAAATGAGCAGAATCAGAAGATTTACTAGCATCTTGATTTTTACTGTCATCTTTCTTCTGGTTATGCTTGTCTTTAATGGAGTCCCACAAAGCCCAACATTGATCTGATGTGTGTCCAGTCTTTCCACAATGCTTGCACTGCAAATATGATCTTTTGCTGAAGTTGTTTCTGCCCCCTCTGCCTCTGAAGTTTCTTCTTCCTCTGCCTCTCTTGCTGCAATCTCCCTTGGAAGGGTCTTTGGATTGGTCTTTGCCAGCAAGGGCGGCACCAATACTAGATGCTAAAGAGTGGATTTCTAATCTGGAAACTATAACTTACAGAATGCTTAGAAAAAGATATGGGATGTAGGTTTAGATTCCTGCTCCTTTACATATTACAATATGATTCTGCAGCCTATCAGCCCTATCAAAACAATCTTGCAGCTACTCTATATTTAATTTTACAACTCTATATCATTTCAATATCTATATTTCTTATGAAAATGATAATCTCTTTTTCAATAAACTCTGTGCACTATTCTACACAAAGCAGGTCTGAGTCTCTGCAATAGCTTGTGGTGCTTACAAACAAAAAGTGGTAAACTCTATCATCATTGACAATTTGACAGCAAGATACAATCGTAGCCTCCTAATCTCTTGTTCAGTCATATTGAATACTATAGACAACACTTACAAAATCAAGGTATATATAAGCACACTTACCAACGAACACCAACAAAACAACATATATCAGTCTTCAACACAAAATATATGTATGATCAGTCTTCAAACAAATAAATATGTGTGAGCTGTGTTCACCGGTCTTCAGGCAGGCAGCTTTCATTCAATCTCCAATGCATAGATTTAGGGCAAAAATTAGGGTTTGTGTAATCCAACGATTACAAAAAATATCAACACCAAAGTTGCACTCCACATGCTTAAGAATGGGCATGAATCTTCACAGCAGCTGGTATTCAGAAAACTCGCAGGCTCTTGAAGAGAGCAGTCTCCACGTAGATATGTCTTCACCTCCACGCTCTTGAAGAGATATCAACGCAGCCAATGGCAGTCACGATCCATCAAATACACAGCAAAGAAAATATGCTGAGATATACAGTCCTCACACAGGTGATGGTGAGGGAGAGGCACAACTCTCAATTAGAAGAGCCCACGCTGAATTAGAAGAGCCCACGCTGGAATGAATAAGGTTCGTAGCTCGCAGAAATCGCAGTCATCTTCACTGTTTCTCTAACACTTAATCCAATCTCTACTCAAGCTTCAATGTTGATGCTCCAAATGATACCAGCTCCATGACAATTTTTAAACGAGATGTTAGCAACCTCATTCAAAATATCTAAATTTATAACTTGATTTTTCTCATGCATTTCAAAGAAATATCATTCTATTTTTCAATAGAATCAAGCAAAATAATTTCTTCTTGACATAAAATTTCTGAATTTGAAAAACATAAAGGAACATCCCATTTAGAACCCTCGTCTTATTCTTTGTGATTCAATTCTTGATTGTAGACTACTGGTTTTTTCACATGCTAAGACTGATCACATGATTGCTCCTCCTTCTTATCATCCATTTCTAGAAAGTTTATGAAATTCTCCATTACATCAAATTTATGTTTTTTATTAGACTCTTACTCTTTGTTTCATCCTTTCAAATGAATAAAATCATAAAGCAAAACAATCACCTTCAACATGCTTACTATCCACTTTGTTTTCAATCATTTGATCATGGATTGCAATCAAATTTTCTTAACTAACTGGACTAGAACTTGTAAAATTCTCAGCTAGTTGTTTAGGTACATTATCCAAGAAATCATCCTCATATTCATCATATATAGGTAGGCTGAAATCTTTTTTAAAACCATCACTAACAGAATTCTTGACGGGCTGGTTGCAATCTTCAGAAAACAAATTAGTATAACCTTCTTCTTTTACATCACTGGTTTGATCATCTTTCTGCTCACTATGAAAATGATTGGAATGCAAAGAAAATTCTTTTTGTTTATGTGGTTCATCCAACTCTAATTCCTTTTCCATTTCATCACCGCTGTCTTGGTCTAAACATTTTTAGACATTCTAAGATTGTCTTCAACCTCCAATGAATCAATAAACTTATGCTGCAAAATGACTGATTTTCTCTCCAAAAGAAGAAAAGACAATTTGGGAGGAAAGGTAGATGCATAATACAATTTAGCAGCATCTTCTAATGGTTGAATTTCTTTTGGCATGTTATAATAAAAACTTGCAAACCTCTTGTTAAAACTAGACATAGTTTCATATTCTTGTTTCTTCATGGAATAAAATTCTAAAAGTACTTGGTACATTGACCTCCTCTTACCCCAAAAAGTAAAAAATATACCAGAAAACTCTTTACATGTATTGATGGATTCAGGCTGCAAATTCTTAAACCATTCCTTAACATATCCTTGCAAATATCGGGAAAAATCCCTCATGCAAACATCATCATGTTCTATTTCAAAAAGGTCAAGGAAATGCTCGAAATCTTGAAGATGTTTCTCACCTGTAAGGTTCTTGGATTCTGTATCAAATATAGGAAGGTATTTGTAGTGCTTTGTAGGGAAATCATGAAGAATAGAAGGTAAGTGAAGAGGTATGTACCGGTTATGGATATTGGAAGAAACTGAGTTATGTGGAAAGGGTGTAACATCAACTTGAGTATAATGACGCTTACAAGGATTATCATTGTTCTTATGTGGCTCAAATAAAATGTCTTGATCATAATCATATGTACAAGATCAAGACACATTTTCAGTTTCTAAAGAAGGATATACATGATTAAATCTATGGTCTTATTTTGAGTGTAATAAGCAATGAAAACATATTTTGAAAAGCTTAGGAAAGGATAGGGAAAAATTTACAAGAAAGGATAAGATGTCTTGGAGAAAACTAAAACTTGAGTACGTTATCTTTTCATCATGGATTTCCATGTCTTTACAGTGAGCTCATTCCCCAGTAGAGTTTGTCAGTTCTCTTTGAAAACTTGATTTCTGGATCATGCCACCAGTGGAGTCACTGAAATTTGGATTCTTGAAGATGGAGTCGCCAGGTGAAAGATGGACAACCTTCTTGATGTTTGACCATTGTTAACCATCAACAAACAAATATAAAACTTTTCCATTCATACAGAGGGAATATTTGAACCCTCATTCCCCGGAAACGACAATATGTTAGCACTCGGAATGTACCCAGGATATGAAAGGTAGATCCCAAGGTAACTACATAACCACTTTTAGACTATATCCTAACCTTATACAGTCATAGAGGGATCTCTCACTACTTACAAGATTTCTCACTTAAGGTATTCAGTCAATGACATTCATAAGGTCAGGTTTCTAGTAGGAACAATTTGTTTTTAAATATTTGGTAGGACAATCATGGAGGAGACCATTGGGAAATGGAGTAAAAAAACAGATCTAAGTTAAGTTGAAAGAGATAGTGGATTGAAATATTCATGGAAAAACACAGGGTAGACACCATTTCCTCAGTCTTGAGGCATTTGTCACTTGATTAGAAGACAAGGAAGACAATCCATCAAATAGACCACCTAGCTAGGGTGAATTATGTAAACCTTTAGAAGAAATTGGTTTTGAAAATGCTTGAAACAAATGAACCTGGAGCATGCAAGATGAATTCTAGCTCATCAAAGTAATGATCAAACATGAAAGAAGGTACAAAATGGGATAGGGAACTAGAAAAACAACCACTTAATATGATCACTTACTAGGAAAAGTAATGGCACAAGAATCTCTGCCATGGAAAAGTTCAACATTTCTCCTCTGCAATTTTATTCATTCTCTGAAATTGGAGCTATTACAAACAAAGAGCCTCTATGATATTGAAACTCCAAACCTAAATATATCAAATATATCTGAATATATAGAAAAACAACCTCTACCTAGTCTTAAATTCAAAATATAACTACAATCTTAAAATAGAACCAGTTACAAATGATTTCCTTCTTTTCAGGAAGCAGACTGTTGAAAACTAGGATTCAAAACCCCACTTGCATATCTCAAATGGTGATAGTTGTGTAAATTATGAGAGATTTTTTTGTAATTCCATCTGTCCTCGTTAAAACCCATGTATTAATTTTTCTAAATTCCCTTCCATCTCCTCGAAAAATGCATTTAAATTTGATGACTTAGACAAGAATTCGAATTTCTAGAAAAATGCACTGTGAAGATCTCTTCAATTCTCCCAAACCCCGATACCTGTGTAAAAACTGAAGGATATTTTTGAATATTATCCAGTGCTAAAGAAAACACTCTCTCAGTGTTTGAAAACTCCTTCCCATTTGGCGGAAACAACTCTTTGAAGTCAATGACTAAAACAATCATATTCATAAAAATTATGCCCGACTGCTTCAATTTTAAACTATTATCCCCAATTTTGTTTGGAATAGTTAAGTAGGAACCTTATTGTATGCCAAATTAGGCTGTTAGAAAAGTAATCCACCACTTAGTACCTTGGTCTAAATCCCTAACCAATTTTAATTTCATTTATGCAATGATATGCTATAGTTTGGAGTTAGGGCAGTTAATCCATCATAATAACCAATTAATTTGATGCTTTCACACCTATAGGAGCGCTCCAGCTCAGTCAAACTTCAAATTTTTACCCTCATTTATGACAAGTGCGCTCCTATTCCTTGAATTGGGTAATTGTGGTTGAATAGGAGCACTAGGGGTGGTTTTAGCCCAAATTTTGGACTGTTGGAGCATTTAATGCCCACATTGAGCGTCCCATTCACCTTATTTTGCACAACCATGCAGGAAAAGGAGTCATGATTGCTGCAGCACACGTCATCCATGTTGACACCACCATTCAAGACCATTTGGGCTGATTTGGAGCGAGTTTGGACCACCTAGAGGGATTGAGACCAATTTGGCCATTTTCACATATACACCTAGATTTGAATTCTTAAGCCTCACAAATTGTATCATATGTAATATAAACATGTTCTAAACATATTCACATATTATACAATCAAATAATATCTAGTTTCTATTCACACCGTGTATGTAAAATTGTTCCTCTTTCATGATTTTTGCTGGTTTTTGCAAGTAATTCGATTTGTGATATTTTCTAAGCCTCCTCGATCTTGTTGTAGATCAAAATTATCACATAGTATCAGATCTGAGTGTATATGAGTGGATTTTCAAATCAATATTAAGTGTTTGAGATGCATTTTTTAGAAAATTTCTAGATAAAATTGAGTGTTTTTGCAGGACTTTCAACAAATTTCTCACCATTAGCGCAAGAAAAAATGGAATCAAACAACATATTTCTTACCCATTTCAATTTATTCAAATGGAAGGAGATATGGTCATTCAACTGATATTTAATGGTCTCTACGAAGTTACCATGGGCATAGAAGTGGAACCAAACTCTGTTGTAGAGAAAGCTAAGTACTTCAATAGACTTGATGAAGCCTTTGGATTGTTATGCCTGAGTATTTCAAGAGAACTCTTATTTCATGTAGATAGTTTAACAACCCCAAATGAATTCTAGGTTAAACTAGAATCGCTCTTTGGGAAAAATGATGAATTGAGAGGACATCAGCTTGAAAACAAGCTCATAATCCTAAGACCAACGCATTTTGAAACTATCCAGGAGTTCTTCACGAAGTTCAAGTCTCTTGTTCTTCAGCTGAAGAAATGTGGTATTGATAAGAAAGAGGACCAGCTAATACTGTCCATCCTTTTGAAGTTAGGCCTAGAATTTTTAGTGTTTGTAACCGCCTCTCATTCTGGAAAATTGACACTTTGAACTTGGCAAATTCCAACACTAACCAGCTTCATGGAATCCCTCACCCAGGAGAAGGATGAACTAGATCAAATGGGAACCATCAAAGCTAAATATCAAGCTTTGGCCATGGGTGTCTTGAATTCCTCCAAGGGAAAGCAGAAGGAAAATAATTGGAAGCAGTCAGAGAAGTGGAAACCTGATAAACCCAAAACCAGTGATGGGTGTTTAAATCCTCCTACAGAGAACGACAAGAAAGGGAAGGAGAAAACCAAATGCACATATTTCCACAAGGGATGGAATCTAGAGAGATTCTACATGAATAAAACCATTGATCAGATGGCACAACTGCTGGAGAAAAAAACATCCCTATCCCAGATGACGCAAGGAAGAAAGATGGAACCTCAAGTTCAGACAACAAGGAGAAATTTCATGCCTTGGTAGAAGGTACTTCTAATTCCTCACCTTCATTATTGATTCAGGAGAATCTAGACATATGGTTTCCACCATAGATATATTCGCCTCTATGTAGTCAAATAGTGTCCCAACTATTCGAATGGGAGATGACTCTGAAATCCAGACCAAAGGAGTTGGTAGGATAGACTTGGAGCATGGTTATTTCAGTGATGTTCTATATGTACCAGATTTGGCAGCAAATTTGTTGTCAGTCTACCAAATGACCCATATAGGAGAATCCAAGAGAGTAAAATTTACTCCTAACTTGGTAGATATTGCATAAATCTCCTCAAACCAAGTTGTGCAATTCAAAGAGGAACCAATACTAGATTTTGAGCTTGCACCGAGGGAATGCTCTTCTCCCCAACACCATGATGAAGTAAGTGATGATTCAATATATTTTTTTTCTGATAATTATGATAATTATATGGATGTATATGAAATTTTTTTATATTACTCACTATAATTTATTTCTTTGAAATTTTATTAAATGACCATTTTTTTCACTTTTTCCCCAATTTTGACCTTAACTAGTTTTGGTGTCTAGACCTCCAAATTGGCCCAAATGCTCCCAAATTTTCTCAGAAGGTACATGAATGATATTAGAAATTGAATATTATTTTTAGGGATGTTTTAATACCCCCAAATTACTTTTAAAAACTTGTTTAATTTTCTGTTCAAAGTAGGAGTCTTTACTAGCAAATTGGGGCTCCAATTCCCCCTGGGTAATTGCCAGAAATGGCTTCTCAAATGGTCCCAAAGTCACTCGAATTTTAGAACAGAGGAAGGGGATGTGTAAGGGGAAATTTCAAAGTATCATATTAATCATGGTTTATTTTATACATTAAGTTATGACTCTTTCCAAAACAGCTCCCAAATCACAATTTTGACCCTTGAGGAAAATGCACCAAATCTTCTCCCAATGCAATAAAAATGTGTAAAATGGATTCCAATGATTAATTAATGAACATGAGAATTTAAATAAACATTAATTAAATTCAATTAATCATAAATTTATCATATATACATTCCTCCATTGTAAATAATAAGCATTACCATATCATATATCAAAATAGAGTGGAAATGGTCATTGTTTGCTCATTAAAAGTCATTTTGACATACAAATCTTCTGTATTTCGACTTGAAACTTTATGATAATTAAAAAAATAGAATATTTAACTGATTACAATCATAAATATATCATTAATATCTCCCAAAGAGTACATGATATCACCCAAGGAGAAATCCCTCCATGAGCATGGATATGTAAAGAAAACTGGAAATGGTTGATAGAGAGTGCTGCAATAGAAGAATCCACATGATTTCCTGTAGATTATACCTGAAAATAAGAATCCATTAAATCTCCTTTAAATACCCTATTTTCCTCTCCAAACACCAACTTGGATGGGAATATTTGACACTCGAAATTGGCTAAGGCAAGAAAACTAGTCATCCACTAGCTCTCACAATTCACAAATGGCAATTTCTCAAATGATCAAAAAATATTCTCTTGGTTATTCTTGTAATTTATAAAACTAATTATCCTTCTAAGATTCCCAATCCATACATAAACTCAATCCAATTCTAATTAGGGTGTGGGCTCATGATTTGACATGTGTCCCCTTTTTCCTAGTCTTCCACCTTCCCCAAATTTGATTAGGATCCCATCGAGCTTCCGCAAGTCACATGAGAGATCTCTGGGAGGTTATATTTCGACCTGACATGTTATATATGTCATGTTTCAGTATTCATACCTTATTTGTGTCATAGGTTTCATATCATCTTCAACATTTTTGCCATAGAGCTAAGGAATCTAGTCCAAGTGTCTCACTAGCTCCAAAATGACTCTTCCTTTCCCATGTAAGTTACATTTATTCCAAAATTCAACATATGATGCATATGTAAAAGTGTATTATCCTTATAAATCATGAAATAACCTTTAGGATTCGAAATTGAAAGAGGAGGATGCCATGTGGCACACAATTTCTAGCTTGTGTGGACCCCATAGTATCCATGTGTCTCCATCCTCCATTGCCACTTCAATTTTCTCTTGTATTTATTTAATAAGCAACATTATTAAATATTTATCCCATGCTAATGTATAAACATCATTTATTATCTCCCTTATTAAAATTCCAAATGTATCCATCTAACCTAGGGAACTAGTAGGATTGATGGAATTGTCCTACTATGCATTTATTTGAATGGGGACATTATAGTCCTCCCCACCCAAGATTTCTTGTCCTCAAGAAATTTCAGATTTGGATGCTGCAAAATATTCTCCTCTTCCCATGTGGCCTCTTCACTTGGTATATCCTTCCATTGTACTAAGATTTCTTTGATAGTTCTTCTTCTCAATCTCCTTTCCCTTGTCTTCAAAATATTTTCCGGAACAAGTGTGAGCTGACCTTCGTCATCCAAAGGAGGAAGTATTTATGAAGTGAAAATTTTCTCACCAAGATCCTTTTTGAGACAAGAAACATTAAATACATTATGGATTTTACTCCCTTCTGGAAGTTCCAATTCATATGCCACCTCCCCAATCTTCCGATCTATCTTGTATGGGACATAATATCTTGGTTTTAGATTTCTTGCCCCATTATTTTTTATAGATGTTTGTTTGTATGTATGCAACCTAAATTATACTAAATCATTAACCTAAAATTTCCTTTCTTCTATATGTCTACCAGCATATTGTTTTTATTGATTTTAGGAAACTTGCAAATTGTCTTTCAATAGCTTTAAAATTTCTTGGCTCTCTTCCACCCAATAGTTGGATTTTGGAGCTCTACTATCACCAAATATAATATAAATAAAGGTAAGTGCATAATATCCATATAATTATTTGAAATGAGACATCCCTATTGACATATGAAAAGTGGCGTTGTAGCAAAAATCCCCCAAGTGTATCCATTTTGTCCTTGCTTTTTGCTGCTCTCCCACATAGTTTCTTAGGTACCATTCCAACAATTGGTTCACCCTCTCTATTTTTCCATAATTTTTTGGATGATATATTGTACTTTGATTCAACTGATTTCCCACAAATCTAAAAATTTCTTACCAAAAAGCACCCATGAATCTATTGTCTCTATCACTTATAATGCTCTTGGGGAGCCCATGCAATCTGAAGATTTCTTTGAAACAAATATCAGCCACTTGTGCAGCACTAAAATATGATGTAACAGCAAAGAGATGAGAAATTTTTTTCAATATATCCACTAGCACATATATGCAATCCTTACCCAAATATCTGGGCAACCCGGTGATGAAGTCCATTGAGATATTGTCCCATTTTTTCTCCGGAATGGGAAATGGTTGCAATAAACCAGCTGGGAATGTAAGTTATGATTTTTTTTTACATAATTTAAATTCATTCACATATTTCTGAACATATTCCTTCATCCCCTTACAAAAGAATCTTTGCCTCAATTTCCTATGAGTTTTGAAGATCCCTGGATGGCCAACTAGTGGGGAATCATGTGCTTCTTGCAAAATTTTATACTTGAGATTTGAATATGGAACCAAATAAATTCTGCCCTTATAATATATCATCCCATTCAAAATCCTATAGTTATCACCCCTCTTTATTCCATCTAACACATCACAAGAAAATTTATCTTTGGTATATTCAACTAGTAACATATTTTTCCAATCTCTAGCAATGCCCATGAGAGAAAAAGAAGGTCTTTGAGATAATTCATCTGCTACAATGGTATTCTTCCCTTTCACATATTCAATATCAAATCATAATATTGAATCTTTCTTACCCACTTTTGTTTCCTTTCATTCATATCCTTTTGGGTGAGGAAGTGCCTTAGACTATTGTGATCAGTTTTCACCACAAACTTGTTTCCTACCAAGTATTGTCAAAACTTAGCTAATGCATGCATTATGGCCAACATTTATTTGTCATATATGGAGTAAATTTTTTCATGAGGCTTAAACTTTCTTCTCTCAAAGGCTATAGGTTGTTGGCCTTGCTTTAGGACAACCCCTATTCCTCCACCTGAAATTCAACAACAAAACGCTTAGAAAAATCAGGCAATGCAAGTATGGGAAAAATAATCATTACCTCTTTAATTTTTTGGAATTACTTTTCATCCTATTGATCCCACTTGAAAGCATCCTTCTTAGTCAAATCAGTGAGTGGAGAATTCAACTTGGAGAACCCTTTCACAAACTTTCTATAATAGGTGCATATTCCAAAGAAACCTCTTAATTCGATGATGTTTTTTGGTGATAGCCATTCTAAGATAGCCCTAATTTTTTCAATGTTTAATTTCACACCTTATTTCCCAATAATGTTTCCAAGATAGAGTAGTTCCTTCATCCCAATTTCACATTTAGACATCTTAGCAAACAATGATTGTTCTTGCAAAGTTCTCAACAGAATCTCCAGATGATGCAAGTGCTCTTCCCAAGTTTGACTGTAAATGAGAATATCATCAAAGAAGACCAAAACAAACCTCCTAATCTTCCTTTAAAATATTTTATTCATGCATGCTTGAAATGTGGCTGGACCATTGGTTAATCCAAATGGTATAACGATAAACTCAAAGTAACCATAATGACATCGAAAAGCCATCTTTTGCACATCTTCTTCCTTCATTCGAATTTGGTGATAACCTGATCTAAGGTCAATTTTGGAGAAATATTTGGCTCCAAATAGCTCATCCATGAGCTCATAAATCCTAGAAATAGGATACCCATTCTTAATGGTATTCTTTTTCAAATCTCTAAAATCTATACGCATCCTCAAGGCTTCATGTTTTTTCTTTACCAACACTACTGAAGAAGCATAAGGGCTAGAGCTTGGTCTAATGAGCCCCAAATCTAAGAGTTATTGGATGGACTTATAAATATCATCTATGAATTTATTTGGATGTCTATAAGGTGGTATCTGAATGGGTGGAGTACCCTCCTCCAAATAATGTTGTGCTCAACCCCCTATTAGGTGGTCTACCATGTGGAAGATCTCTAAAAACTTTTTCATACTTTTTCAATAGTTTCTCTATATCCTTTGGGAGTTAAAAAACCTTTATGTTTGGCTTGGGAGATGTGATATGAAATTAAATATCCCATTATATGTCCCCATGCTTCAATATATATCTCATACTATTGCAATTCACTACTTTATTTGGGTAAGTGTGCTGCCCTCTCACAACCCTTAGTACACCTTTCGAATCTAGAAACTTCATCTCAAGAATTTGAGAATTTACTGTATGCTTGCCTATATAATATATCCATTTTAATCCAAAACCCACATTAGTATCAGAAACATCAACCACATAAAAACTATCAACAAAAGTATAGTTACCTATGGTGACTTGCAGATTTTGAACCCATGTTTTGCATGGCATTGTGTTGTGACTGGGAATGACAACTATGAAGCCATTGAATGGTTCAGTAGGTATCTTCCTTTTCTCCACCATATATGCATCAATGAATTTATGTGTGGCTCCTCCACCTACCAAAACTGAAGCTCTTTTTCCTAATACCACACCCTTGCATCGAATAGTGTGATAGTGAGGCACTGCTGAAAGTACTACCATTCTTGCTTTGTCTAGTGAAGGCTGATTTTCTTCTTCTCTTTCTTCTTCAAATTCTGTATCATATGCTTCCTCTTGATCATAATTGTTTCCTTATTCATCCATACCCCCTTCATACTCATCATTATCAGAAAATACTTCTATGTATTGAGCTTTTCCCTTAGTGCATTTATGCCTCGATGTCCATGGTTGAAAGCATGTGAAGCACAATTTTTTTCTTTGAAATCAATCCTTGTTTAGTCCTTATTTATTATTCTTTTAATTTGAATCTCTTTGCAAATTATTATTATTAGGTGCATCTCTTTGCCAAGTCTTCTTTTCAAATTTGAAGTTAGGATTGGGAGGAAATCTTGTTCTAGGAAGCACATTTTGGAGATCTCTAGTCAAGCTCATTGCATCTTTTAATGTAGTGGGATTGTGGGCTTTGACCAAACATTTTAAGGGTTCAGCCAAAACTTCAGTAAACAGTAATACTAACCTTCCCATAGACACATCAGCCACCTTGACTGATAATTTGTGAAATCCCATCATATAATCAATTAGGGTCCCAACTTGCTTCAATTGTGCTAGTTCTTCTAAAGACAATTCGGGATCTTTTTGCTCAAATATCTATAGTACTCTATCAATAAATTATCCATATGTGTTAACCTGATCATGAACCAAATTCTTTAGGCCATGGAACCACCATTCATTGGAATCTCCTTCCAAGTGCAATATGTCCATTTTTAAGGCATCTTCTTCCACCATTGGATTCAGCTAAAAATACGCATCTAATTTTTGCACCCAAGTGTTAGCAGAACTTTGAGAGAAACCATCAAAAGTAGGGTGTGGAAATTTACTAGTGGCACAATTCAAGTCTTTGTTTTTATATAGATACTTATTATCTTCCTTCTTTTTGAGTTTATTTGCAGCAAGAAAGTATTGATCAAATGGCACACTTATTTTACAATCTTCATCCAATTTATCCCATTCTTTTCCATTGTAGCAAGTTCAAGTTGAATGTTAGGATATTCTTTGGGTACAATAAATTTAGGTCTAGTAGGCCTTGATGTTATCTATTATTCATGTGTTCTATTATGGGTCATGTTCTTGAAAAAATATGCTCACCCATTATCTTCTTTTCTTCTAATTGTGAACTACTGCTATCTTCAATTACTCCTAATTTGCTTCCAAATTGGATAACCAACAATTCAAATCATTTCATAAGCTACTGGTTCATGTAATAGTTTATGTCATCAAATAGAGGTTGTATGAGTTTAATATATTCCACATTTTCCTGAACAGTTTATTCCTTCCCCTCGCTAGTCACAGCTTCAACAAAATGTACCTCTTCTTCTACTACTTCTTCTTCTTCAACAAAAACACCTTCAACTTCAGGATCTAAGGGTGCTGGATTATTTATTTGACTCATTTTTAATACCATCAAGTTCCAATACCATTCTATGGTACCACTTGTAATGTCCATTTTTGAAATATTGTTGAATGGCTAGTTTTTTCACTTTTTCTCCAATTTTGACCTTTACTAGTTTTGATGTCTAGACCTCCAAATTGACCCAAATGCTCCCAAATTTTTTCAAAAGGTACATGAATGATATTATAGATTAAATATTATTTTTATGGATGTTTTATGACCCCCCAATTACTTATTAACATTTTTTTAATGTTCTGTTCAAAGTAGGAGTCTTTACTAGGAAATTGGGGCTCCAATTCCCCTTAGGTAATTGTCGGAAATGGCTTCTCAAATGGTTTGAAAGTCACTCAAATTTAAGAACAGAGGTAGGGGATGTGTAAGTGAAATTTTAAAATCATCATATGAATCATGGTTCATTTTATATATGCTGTTATGACTCTTTCCAAAACAGCTCCCAAATCACAATTTCAACCCTTGGAGAAAATGCACCAAATCTTCTCCCAATGCAATAAAAATGAGTAAAATGGATTCCAATGCATAAGTATTGAACATAAAACTTGAAATAATCATTAATGAAATTAAATTCATCATACATTTATTATAGATACATTCCTCCCTTCGAAATAATAAGCATTATCATATCATATATCAAAATAGAGTGGAAATGGTCATTGTTTGCTCGACATTAAAAGTCATTTTGACATACAACTCTTGGGTATTTCGTCTTGAAATTTTTTGAGAATGAATAACAAAGAATATTTAACTGATTAAAATCATAAATATATTAGTAATATATCTCCCAAAGAGTACATGAGATCACCCAAGGCGCAATCCCTCCATGAGCATGAATATGCAATGAAAATTGGAAATGGTTGATAGAGAGTGTTGCAATAGAAGAACCCACATGATTTCCTATAGATTACACCTGAAAATAAAACTCCATTAAAGCTCATTTAAATACCTAAGTGCCCTATCCAAACACCAACTTGGATGGGAATCTTTCACCCTCGAAATTGGCTAAGGCAAGAAAACTAGTCATCCATTAGCTCTCACAATTCACAAATGACAATTTCTCAAATGATCAAAAGCTTTTGTCTTGGTTGCTTCATGTAATTTATAAAAATACTTAGCTTTATAAGGTTCTCAATCCATCCATAAACTTAATCCCATTCGAATTAGGGTGTGGGCTCATGATTTTCCATGTGTCCCATCTTTCCTAGCCTTCCACCTTCCCCAAATTTGAGTAGGAGCCTATTGAGCTTTCCCAACTCACATGAGAGCTCTCTTGGAGGTTATATTTTGACCTAACATGTCAGATATGTCATATGTCAGCCTTCAAACCTGATTTGTGTCATAGGTTTCATATTATCTTCAACATTGTTGTCATAGAGTTAAGGAATCTAGTCCAAGTGTCTCACTAGCTCCAAAATGACTCTTCCTTTCCCTTGTAAGTTACATTTATTCCCAAATTCGACCTATGATGCATATGGCCAAGTGTATTGGCTTTCTAACTCATCCAAGAACCTTTAGGCTTCCCATGGATTCAAAATTGCAAGAGGAGAATTCCATGTGGCACAAAATTTCTAGCTTGTGTGGGCCCCATAGTCTCCATGTGTCTCCATGCTCCATTGCCACTTCAATTTTCTCTTGTATTTATTTAATAAGATACATTATTAAATATTTATCCCATGATAATGTCTAAACATCATTTATTAGCTCCCTTATTAAAATTCCAAATGTATCCATCCAACCTAGGGAACTAGTAGGATTGATGGAATTGTCTTGCTATGCATTTATTTGAATGGGGACATTACACTCACCATGAAGGCCCAAATGGGCTGAAAAAATCATACAAGTTGCAGGGGAATTGGCAGGAAATCCCCAAGAACCTAGGAAGACAAAATCTTAAATTCACAATGCTTCCTACGAAAATGAAAGTGACCTTTTTTAGCACTATTATATGATGATTGGATATGATCCATAGTCGTATCAAGAAGCTTGTCATGATCCAAGGTGGAAATCAACAATGTAAGAAGAATTCAATTCTCTCAAAGATAATGAAACATGGGAATTGGTTCTCGTTCCTCCCTACAGGAAGCTTGTGCAATGCAAGTGGGTATTTCGAACCAAAATTGTTGTAGATGGTTTAGATGTTAAGTACAAGGCCATATTGGTTGCTAAGGGATACTCTCAATTACAAGGTGTGGACTACACCAAAACCTTTGCACTGGTTGCAAAGATGGATTCAATAAGACTAGTTCTAGCAATTGCAGCTAGTAAAGGTTGGCAAGTGCACCATATGGATGTCAAGAGTGCATTCTTACATGGTGAACTATAGGAGGAGATAATCATGCAGCAACCTGAATGTTTCTAAGAGGACCCTTCACTTGTTTGCAGGTTGAATAGATCACTTTATGGACTCAAGAAAGACCCCAGGGCTTGGTATGCAAAAATGGATAGTTTCTTGCTCTCAATTGGTTTTATTCGATGCAAAACTGATACAAATGTGTATTTTCAGAAAAATGGTGTTGTATTGCAGGTTATTTTACATTATGTAGATGACATCTTAATTATAGGGAGCTGCAACAACCAAATTGGATCAATCAAGACATCCCTACACAGTGAGTTTACAATGATAGATCTAGGATTGCTAAAAAAAATCTAGGATTGGAAATTGAGAAATCTGAAAGAGGCATCATGATGAGTCAATATAAGTATGCTTTAGACCTGGTAATAAATTTCAAGATTTCTGATTGTAAGGCATCTGAGTTCCCTTTTCTTTTTGGCATAAAACTAGGTGAAATTGGTGATTCTCCTTTGGTAGATTGTACACTCTCCAGGAAGTTAGTTGGTAGTTTGTTGTACCTTACACATATTGGACCTGATTTGTCTTCTGTTGTAAGTTCTGTATCAAAGTATATGCACCAGCCACATAAGATCCATTGGAATTCATCCAAAAATATCATCCAATATGTCCAAGGAACAAAGAGTTTTCAGGTACACTATGCAACTAGTTCTTCACTTCAACTAGCTAGATTTTTCTATTCTGATTGGGCTGGAGATTCCACTGACAAAAATTCCACATTAGGTTTTGTTTTCATGCTTCCTGAAGGTACGATTTTATGATATAGTAAGAAACAGCATACAAATTGTTTTTCTTCAACAGAGGCCGAATACAGGGCATCAATGAATAGCCACTTATTGTGTTTGGTTGCAAGGAATTCTTCAAGAGTTTGGTGTTGCAATTGATTCTCCTACCAACATTTGGGTGAAAAATAAAAGTTCCATAAAGATATATATTGATCCAGTTCAGAGGAAGAGAACAAAGCACATAGATATCTATATGCATACATTCGGGGCTTAGTGCATGACAAAGTGATTTCCTTGCAGTATTGCCCATCCACTGAGCAAACTGCTGACATATTCACCAAGAGTTTTACTGAGAAGACCTTTGCTCACTTGAGATATTAGCTTGGAGTGAGTGAGCGATGGTGATTGCTGCTATATTTTTCATTTTTTAAGCCCCATGTCCATTTTAGAGGGAATGTTGTCCCATGAGGTTTCCCTTCTTTTCCTCAATTTACATGGACAAATAAAATTTAAGTTTGTATTGAGGTGACTTGAGCCTTTGTTACCAAGGCCTCCCAAATTATTTTCATGAGTTGTATTAAGTTATGGTTAAGGGGGGGTGTTAGAACATTAATCCACCACTTAGTACCTTAGTCTAAGCCTTATTCAATTTTAATTGCATTTATGCAATGATATTCTATAGTTTGGACTTAGGGCAGTTAATCCAACATAATAACCAGTTAATTTGATGATTTCACACCTACAAGAGCACTCCAACTCAATCAAAATCCACATGTGTGCCCTTGTTTATGACAGGTGCGCTCCCATTCCTTGAATTGGGGAATTGTGGTTGACTAGAAATGCTAGGGGTGGTTTTAGCCCAAATTTTGGACTGTTGGAGCATTTAATTCCCACCTTGAACCTCCAAATCACCTTATTATCCACACCCCTAGATGAAAACGAGTCATGATTTCTCCAACACACTTCAGCCACGCCCACACCACCATTCGTGACCATTTGGGCTGATTTGGAGTGAGTTTGGACCACCTAGGGTGGATTGAGGCCAATTTGGTCATTTTCACATGTACACTCATATTTGGCTTCCTATGCTTCACGAATTGCACCAAATTTAATATAAACTTGTTCTAAACATATTCACATGTTAAACAGTGAAATAATATCCAGTTTCTCTTCACACTGTGTATGTAAAATTGTTCTCATTTCATGTTTTTTGTTGGTTTTTGCAAGTAATTCGATTTGTGAGATTCTCTAAGGCTCTTAGATATTAATGTAGATCAAAATTATCACACAGATTTCTTAATTCAATTATGGTATAAGTTTTGTATTTGAAAACTCACCCTCAACTTCCAGAATTCTCACTATAACATTTATAGCTACAATGAAATTAAACTCATACCCATTGACAATATAGTCCAAGAAACTATGTTTTGTGCTTGCTGAAAACTCTTCTATAAGTACGTGGCTCTTCAATATCCTTTTATGATAAATACTACTTCATGTTAGTAAATAGAAGTTTTCTCAAGGTCAACCAACGACTTTTACAGCCTTCCAATCAATTAATGATTCCCAATATTTTTAAAATCATAGCAATCAATCATTAACATATTATCGTTACTCTCAATATGTTATATACTCAAAGTCAATGGTTTTCAGTGTGGACCGAGGTCGTCTATTTCAACCTCTCAATACCTCTGTATTGCACACTAGGACAAAACGCCCATTTTAACTGGTTTGGATATATTTTTAATCCATATGATATGAGAAGGGCATGATATCTGCGGGATTTTATAAAATTTTAAACTACGTTGTAAGCCTCATTCATGAGAAGTACCGGCAACAATTTCTAGAATTCCTCTCGATCTTTGATCATTAAACAGACGCACTTTGACCAAGCAGAATATTTCTGAGCGGTTGATCTTGTTTAGAAAACTAAGGATATATCAACACGTGTGTTGGCTTGCACGTTGCGTAAAATTTAGCTAAATTTTGGAAAATTAACTGGTCAATACTTCAATCTGCGAAATTAATGTGAACTGTTGATTTAGATTGGGCTATGACCTGAGCCGTCAAAACATTAGGCCTGTACCCGATTTCACAGATTTTGAAATTTCATTACTCTGAGCTTGTTCACATTGCAAAATTCACCTCCACCCTAAATCTCCTTCAGCTGCCCATCTGACGGTCTATTTCATCTACTGTTTAACACCATTCCGCAACTCCTCAAAACATTAACTTGCGGAGTAAGCTAGCTGTGGAGCAATCCTCCCTCATTGGACGGAGGAGGAGCAAAGTTAGCGTTGACTTTGCTCCTCCTCCGTCGGATGGAGGGAGTTTTGCTCCACAGCTAGCTCACTCCCTAACTTGCTTGTATTCTCCTCAGTGAAATGGTTATGGGGCGTTGGATGTAATTGGGATTTCACCTGCGTTGTTGATCTTACTGGAAGTTTGATATGAACCGTCATTCCCTGTTGCTTCTATTGTCACTGCTAAAACTGCTATGTTGTATATTTTTCTAGGTCACTGCACTCCAGATGTAGTCTCGGCCCTGCTGCGCTCGAGTGTGCACCACCATGGAGATTGTCCTTCAGTAAAAACACTAAAGATAGAGCAAGGGAATGCTAATTTTTTTTATTTCAAAGCTCTTTTCCCAGTTGAGGGAATGCCCATTTTCAGATTGAAGAAGAGGGGGAGGTGGAAGTCATTTAGAACATGCACATATTTTCCCATACAACCTTTCATGTTGAGTCTGTAATGTATCTTGATATCCACCAGATCAATAAATAATTTATTTTCTTTTAAAAACCAAGAAATGCCATTACTTATGCTTTTAAAATCCCTTATACAAAAGATGCACCTCTGAAATAAAGAATGTGTGTCTATATGTGGAGACAAACCAACTCCGGCAGGATATTCATTTACCGTTAACTGGTCAAGGGGAAGAGAATTTTATGTCGGAATAACCTCTGGAAGTAATGCCATTCTATTTAGTAATTGCGACAAAAACACTCACAACTGGCCCAAGTATTTCTTTGTATCAATATTATGTGCCTTATACATAAACTCATAACTGTAATGTTGAACTCTTCATTTCATGAGCCCTGCCACGGCTTTTCATCCACTGCCGCAAGAATTTCATGTTCTTCTTGTTCACTGACAAAGTCATGAATTAAAAAGATCGCTAGAAAGCTCAACTGTGAAGATTCTGTAAACACTGGTAATGTATATTCAATCTGGTAAGGTGCCTGTGGTACTGAATATTACTTGTGTAAAACAAGTGCATCGAGGTAACTGCATGGAATACCATACCAAGCTTCTATGCAATGAATGTGACCCCAGGCTGAAAACTCCTCTTTCAATGCTTTCTTGTTCAACTCGACTGCCATCTGGCTCAGAAACAAAGAGAGAGAGAGAGACTTGATCAGTGGGAGTTTGGGGAAATAGACTGGAAGAGAATGGATAAGTTTTTTTTGCAAGGCCGTATGATACAAAAACGGTTTCATCTTCTGCCACGGGCTTCACCTTGGAAGAGGAACCTCTCATTTTCCATATTTTCTTGAATTGTATCCTTCATACTCATTACGTTGTCCATTTGAATGGCTTCTAAATCTCAAAGACCGTATTGATTGCAAGGGCGATTGGCTTCAGAAAAAAACCACTGGGTGACCATTCCTCTTAGTCATGAATCTACGCCAATAATCAAACGTGTGTCTTGTAACGCATTTGGAGACCACTTTGACTTTAGAAGGGAATATTATCCCACATGCAAAGGAGAGTGTCTATTTTTGTGGTTTACATTCGGTAGTGATTTCAATTTTTCCAGAGGTAGAAAGAAAGCACAATGCCTCTTGTGGGATCCTATCCCGATATACATCTATCCCATTTTGTGACTTGGTACTTGGAGATCCCAAGATTTGTTGCTTGGTCGATATATATCTATACCATTTTGTGACTTGGTACTTGGAGATCCCAAGATTTGTTGCTTGGTCGATATATATCAATATTTTATATTTTGTCTTTATAAAGATATAAACTCTTTTATTTGTAATTTAGGCCATTTTTATATTTTTAAAAATAATCTTTCGTCTATATAAAAATTTTCTTTCTTTTTACCCAAAGCATCCTTCAAAATTGTTTCTAATCTTTCGTCTATATAGAAATTTTCTTTCTTTTACCCAAAGCATCCTTCAAAATTGTTTCTTCTTGTCAAACCTCAAAATTTAATGCATTATTCAATCAAGCAAAACCTATTTGGTACTTGGAGATCCCATTTTGTGACTTGGAGATTGGTGTTGGGCCGATAAAACAAAATCTTATATTTTGTGTTTATAAAGATATAAACTCTTTTATTTGTAATTTAAGCCATTTTTATATTTTAAAAAATAATCTTTGGTCTATATAAAAATTTTCTTTCTTTTACCCAAAGCATCCTTAGAATTGCTTCTTCTTGTCAAACCTCAAAATTTAATGCATTATTCAATCAAGCAAAACCTTGCAACTGCTAGATCACCAATGAAACTTTGAAATTTATATGGCGATAATGCAAACTTTAGCAAAAATAACTAGCATTGACAATGGGGACAATATTAGACACCCATTCTATCAAAGGTACAGGGTAAATGAACCCATCATTGAGAAGTTTCTCAATTTCTTTCTTAATGGTTGTTGTTTTTCATGGATGAACTTGTCTTAATTTTTTACGGATTGGTTTGGTGTCAGGGTAAGTCATAATCTCATGAACCATGATCGAAGGATCTATTCCTAGAATTTATTCATACGTCCAAGCAAAAATATCTCTGAATTCTTTAAAAGGGGCCATATAAGACTTTAGTTCCGAAACAGAATTTTTTTGGCCTACATTGATGTTTTCTACAACTTCGGACTTCACTAATATATCGACCGGAATGGTATTATTAATGTTACTCAAATTACCCTCGGACTCAACGTTGTGGATGAGTAGCGATGACTGAGGATTAGGTACAATATAAGATGAAATTGTTGTTCCAAAATGGTCTTCTACCCTATGGAAATCGGGAAGGAAAAACGATCGATTATGATTATCTTTCCAAGGCATCTCATCTAAATACATGACTTCCATGATGGACTCATCAGAGGGAAGGGTATGAAAAACATAATCCAGATATGGGGGAGGGGTATATAACCAATATGGTAGGTGATATGGGTTTGAAGCCAAGATGAAATGATCATTGATGGTGGTGTCACTAGTGTATATAATAGCCTAGTACATTTCTTTGAAATAACTTAATGATGTCAAATTAGCGATTGATTTTCCTTTATCTAAGGTGTCGTGGCCTGAAACTGAGATCATGTTCACAGATGTAGTCTGCAAAGGAGGAGGGGGATTATACAATGGAAAAACCCCCATGAGTGAGGGGTCTTTACAAAGAACTCCTCATATGTTCTGATACTGTGGGGTTGAGGAAGCGAGGAGTGGAACATTGTTCGCAGAATTTGAACTCGTGTCTAGAGAACAAAAATCTAACTGGTCAATTGTGACTATATTTCCTTGGAATGGGAATTAGACTACTCGAAACATAGGTGAAGCAATAACTTGCATTGTGTAGAACCAATTTCGACCTAGAATAATATTGTAGTCTAACGGAGCATTGACGACTTCGATTTGAATGAACATAGATTTACCACCAAGCTCGACTTGGAGGGAGGGAAGTAGTCCATAAGGTTGAAAAATGTGACCATGGAAGTCCTTTAATGTCATAGGTGAACGATTAATCTCAAGATAACCGATAGCTCTCCAATAGGTTAAAGACATGAATGAAGTCAAGGAACCCTTGTCCAATATAGTACAACAGATTATCTTCCCAATAACTTTCATAGATAATTGGAACGCTAATTGATGGGAGAGTCTCGACTTGAAATCATCCACTTTAAAGGTGATGATATTACTATTCTCAGGATCCATGGCTCTAAGGATGGAAAATAGGTTCTTTCTCTGCATGGGGAATGTTTGGAGTACTTCGAGGGTAATAATGGCTCACTGTGCTTGGGCCAAATCTTCAACTACATTGTAGTATTGACTAGCCCGTGCATTAGGGTTAAATACTGATTTTCGAATTGTACTCTTTGGAGGCCGAAGGACAATATCGAGAATGGGTTTTCGATATGAAGTTCGTCGGTAGGAGGAGGGGTGCAAACTGGTGGTTTATCAGGTAAAGTTTCATCATCTTTCTTGGTTGAAGGTGGGTCATAGTTATGAGATCTGGTGTTAAGATTGATCGTTTCATTAGACATCATTTTTACTTTATCTGTGGACAATGAAGAATACCCATGCAAGGATTGGTGGTCAATCAATTGTTTTTGGGTGGGGAAAGGCTCGCTTAGCACTGTCAGGGTGAGGGTGTTTTTAAGAAATTTTTAGACCTCCTCACGATGAGGACATTCTTTGGTGAAGTGTTTTTAATAAATTTGTTGACCTCCTCACAACGAGGACACATATATAGCAAGGAAACTTTTCCTTTATTTTATTCTTATATTCTGCATCAGGGTTTTTTGTTTTATTACCTTCCTATAGGTTCTCATATCTCTTCGATTTATTCTTTCCTTTCTTCTTTGTTCCCAAATATTTTGAGGATTGGACCACATTCATTTCGGTCGAAAAAAGAGGAGGGGAGGTAGTCTTGGGATTTGAAATATTGTGACTAGAAGATGGGGCAGGTTGGTTTTGTTTTTTCGAGTATTTGGTCATCGACTGTGTTTGGACAGAACCAACAATGCCAGCAGTGGGTGGTTCCATCGAAGGTATTGAATGATCTGAATTAGAACAAGGAGCATGGGGGATCAAGTCATACAAAGTTCCTAACTGGGAATAATCCAAATCAAGGTCCTAAGCGTGACTAATATCTTGCTCCTAAATAATAGCAACTCCCATGGAAACATCCCCAGCAATGGGGGGAAGAAAAGATTTGTAAACCAATCAGCGAGCAACTGATCAGGGATGGGAGCTTTTATCAACCTACGTCATCATCTCCACTCATGTATATGATCATATATATGGGTGGAATTGGTTTGGTGAAGTAAGTTCAAAAGATCCGCACCTTTTTCATATCGGATTGGAAACTATAAATGTGTCAAAAATGTCATGTTAGTAGGGGTATTGGGTAAGTGAGTTGCGCAGCACCGTAGAGGCTATGCAAGATCACACACCACCGTGAATGACCACAACAATGCAATAGGTGAAAGAATAACCATTTTTGGAATTCTTTATGCAATTTTGCACTGATTGACCACATTTTGTGGATATAGGTCACTAATTTGTTAGAAGTTAGTTAGAAGTGGACCTTGGATGTAAAGGAACAAGCCTATATATAGAGTTAGAGTTGCAATAGTAAGGAACAACTCGGGGGATAACTTATATTTTGGGTATTGAGATCTTTTAGAATATGCATCTATCGTGAGCAGTTTTTTGGCTCTTTTTGTGTCGAACGGTTTTCAGTCTCCTACTGTGGAGAAGTATTGTATGATGTGAATCTATTGTGCAGAAGTAATATGACATGACGGATGTTTCCCCGAAAAAAAAAATCAAGCCTCATTCGATTTTCTATCAGGCCTCATTCCATTTATATCCAGGTGTGAAGGGATCCTGACAAATAATGGCTTCCTTCCTACAAAATCACAGATGCTGAATTGGAGGCCATTGTTCAAGATTGGTCAGCTTACTGGCACAAACCTATGAGTATGGAGGAGATCTCTACAGGGCCACCAGCAGATGCCCATGATGAGCCAATCCAAGAAGGGCAAGATCTCCATGACTTTGATGGAGAGTCATCGATGGAATCTGATCCAAAATCCTGACGCATGTTGGAGGAGTTACACATTAAAATACACATGGACTTCGATGCAGGAATCAACTCCCACACGATGATGGAGAACCAACTGCAACGGCTCATCAAAGTTGTCACCGACACATCTGATGCAGCGGTGCAAGTTCTGCATGTGTCTATTCAAGAAGGGTTCACCGCGGTAAGCCTTAAGCTAGAATCTATTTTTGCTATTGTTTCAAAAGTGACACCAGAGAAGGTTGTGATGCAATATTTCCTGATGATTAGCACCGAGCCGTGGGATAGGAACGTTCATGTTCCCCCGACTGCAATAGATGTGGGAAGTATAGAATTGAAATCATTGCTATAGTTATTGTCGGGCATTGCTGTTAATCTCAACAAGTTACCTACCTATGTTTTAGTGTAGCTGCAGCAGGGTGTTGGCCAGGAGTTGGCTAATAGGCAGAAGGAGCTTAGTGATGGGTACATGCAATCATAGGACGCCGCTAAGAAGCTTCAAGAGGAAGCTGAAGAGATGCAAAAGATCAAAGAACCACTTGCAGAAGAAAAGGCGCCGGAGATTGCCGCACTAAAGCAAATGCAGGAGGAGCTGCAGCAGAAAGCTGCCAATGAAATCATTGAGTTAAAGAAGGAGCAAGATCGCCTCATTATCAAGAAAGTGCAGCTCTATGCTAGTTGCAGCGAGGTCAAGTAAGTTGTTGACAAGGCTTGTCAACACATCTATGAAATCATGGAAGAACTCACTACTGTCTCCAAAGCCAAGCGACTTGGGGAGGTGATTTCCCAGCTCTAGTTAACTAACAATTTGCTAAAGTCTCTTGTTTACCCCGACACACCACCTAAACAGATTTTCAAACAGAAGAACACAATCAAGGAGTTTGCATCCCAATTTGAAGCTATGGAGCAGGAGGCAAAGACGATCGCTAATGAAATGACATAGTTCTGGCAAAGTGTCATTCAGGATGACCAACTGGAACAGTTGGCCAAGCAAGCACGGGAACCTGAAGCTTAGTTGATGACGCTGAAGATGTCACTGTGAATAATGCCTCTCATGGTTCAGATTACGTGCTCTGAAGAGTTGAAGGACCTACAGCAGTGAGCCACCCAAGCCCAAGAATGTCAGCGCAAGCGTAGCACCCAACTGGATGAATTCCAGGACATTGGAGGGAAGTTGGTCATGAAAGCTGTTGCTACGCTGCAGGCAGTACAAGAAGGTAGGAAGATGGTGGATGGCAAGGCCGGGGAGGAGCACCCACTAAAGCAGAACCTACTAAATTGTTGGGACATAGTTGAATGAGTTCAACTCCAAGTTTGAGAGATCTCACAGTAGTTCAAGGACTTCAAGACCAAGATGACGGAGTACACCCTGTCTACCTGACGTGGCTCAAGGACGAGCCACAAGACTATGTTGGGGGCCTATTGGTAGGGGTATTGGGTAAGTGAGTTGCCCAACACCGTAGAGGCTATTCAAGCTCACACGCCACTGTGAATGACCACAATAGCGCGATAGGCAGAAGAATAACTATTTTTGGAATTCTTTATGCAATTTTGTATTGATTGACCACATTTTGTGGATATAGGTCACTAGTTTGTTAGAAGTTAGTTAGAAGTGGACCTTGGATGTAAAGGCGCAAACCTATATATAGAGTTAGAGTTGTAATAGTAAGGAACAACTCGGGGGATAACTTGTATTTTGGGTATTAAGACCTTTTAGCATCTGCATCTATTGTGAGCAATTTTTTGGCTCTATTTGTGTCAAACGGTTTTCAGTCTCCTGCTATGAAGAATTATTGTATGATGTGAATTTATTGTGTAGAAGTAATATGACATGACGAATGTTTCCCTAAAGTGCTATTGTTTCTTGTTTCTTTCCTGTCTTTATTCCCTGCAATGACAATGATGGATGTTTACTGTATCTGTTATATGAATGAATGTTATTGTTGCGATGAATGAATTAATGCGATCGGTTAGTGATCTACTAGTTATGCCAATAGATCTGTGATGAATGATGTGATTCTAATAAAACTGTCTCTGGAGTATCTATTGATTATGAATTTCAGTCGTTGATGCCATGCCCTCTCTTCTTACTACTGGAAACTTGGTTCTGACAACTTTCCCTTGACATCTCGAGTGAGACTTCATCTGCTTTATGGGTGTTGCTAAGTGCGGTCAAACCTATCTAGGCCGATGCTTAGAGAGATTGCGCTGGTTGGGCATCGACAAAGTAGGAACCCCTGTCGAAGAGGCTTTGTTGGTGGGTTGCGTCAACATGTCATTGATAAAGTATTTAAATCCCAAAAGGAATGTTGAGGAAGCTCAATATACCATTTTGCGGTCACCCCGGTGAGAGTTCTTTGAAACAATCTTAGATGGATGGAGCCATCCATTAGAGAATTGGATGAGCACCAAAAATGATATGTCATCATGTGGTTCTTGGGATCTTCACCAATTTTACCATCAAATTTTGGTATATCATAGGGTAACTTAACAGGAATAGATGGCCATGGGGGATCATGATGGATAGGGCCGCTAATCAATATAGATAGATATAGTAGATCTAAAGTAGATATAAATGGAAACTATTGGTTAGGTTGATGGTACTGGTAATATTGATAAGGAATTTGTAGACGAGTAGGACCATAAATTGATTGATAACGAGCATTGACGATGTTCCCATGACCAATTGATTGGGTGCTTGATTCAAAAATGATCCTCTCAAGGGTCCTCCAGGTAGTGGGTCTCCTAGGGGAGGAGGGACTCCATATGGTGTCCCTCTCAAAGGTGGGACTCCAAATGGTGGACCTCCAAAAGGTGGGCCTTTAGGTGGTGGACCTCCAAAAGGTGGGCCCCAAGGTGGTGGACCTACGAAAGCTAGGCGTCCAAAAGGTGGGCATCCAAAAGGCGGACCTATAGATGGTGGGACTCCCAAAGATGGACCTCCATTTCCTCTAGTAGTATTAACAGGTGGTCCTCCAGGTACGGGGGAATTTGACCAATTAGGTTTCCCCCATGGGGTATGCATACTTTCAAGGTAAGGAATTCCAGGATAAACAAGTCTGGACGATATAGGTTGATAGTTTTGATTGATTATAGATGGTTGGATTCTTGGATAGGTATAACCCCATGAAGGTTGACTAAATTTTGGTTGGACCCATGAGGGTTGTCCCATGGCAGAAGAGGGGATAACCATGTTGGTATTCGTGGAAGGTACACTGACTATTAGTTTCCTTACAACAATATTTTTCCCTGTGCTAGAAACAATTCCCCTGGTTGATAAAGCAACTTGGGATGGGGGTTTCCCCCCAATCATGGAAGGTACATGAGAATTAGAAACAAACGGGAGATTTTGGGTTGGTACGGTGGGGATGGAGGGTTGACTCAGATCATAAGTGACCACATTTGGAACTGGTAACCCTGAGTTGGGATCCACATGAGATGGTGAAAGATCATGGTATGCAGGGAAGGCTATTTATTAATGGTGGGGTGGAAGAGAAACACTCTTTCTTCTTATGTTCTCCCCAATCCTACGCAAACGAGCAATATTTTCCTGAATTGTTCCGAGGATTTCTTCATTTGTAGCGAATATAGTTTCTCGTGGGGGGGTAACATAAGGTAAGCTAGTGGTTCTGTATTCAAAGATGGCATGCCCCAAAGAAGTCTCCCAAAAAGGATCAGTTGGACCGAATTTTGATGCCACAGTATCATCTAATTGATGGGTGAAAATCCAATCCCGAACACCGGATTGACCCTCCATATGAAAATGAAAGGTCGTATCCTCTACAGAAGGTTGTTGAACTACCATAGGAGTTGATGGATTTTCAAAGCAAAAAAAATCTTCCCTAGATTTAGTAATTGGGACCCCTTATACATGTGAATTAGTTGTAGTTGGTTGGTACATGTTTTTCCTTTCCCTTTCTTCCATAGCAAGAGGAAATATAAGGGTAAACCCGACAATATGTGAGATCATCTCACAGGTAGCTCAGCCAAGATGTTGGATGGAAATTTCTACCCTGGTGATCTTTCAAACAAAGAGATCACACACAAACAATCCTATGTAAGATAAGGTCGCAAGAAAACTTAAGTGACAGGACGGAATGATGAAAGTCGGTTCCTCACTAGTATTTTCAAGTTGTTGCAACTCGTGATATACCATAGGGTCCAACAGTAAAACACGACAAGGATTGGGACCGTGCCCTTGCCTGAATACCCGACTACCTGAATGGCATGTGCATAGAAGCTCCCCAAGTGTTATTCTCAATGCATTCCTCCAACAAGATGGCCAAAAGGATCTTCTCAGCTAGTATGGGTTTTCTAGAGTGGCCTCCCGATATACATAAGCTACGTGGGAGCTCAAAACCATGTTAATGTTGTCTTATGCATAATTGTTCGAAAGGGGCCTTCTGATATACTACTGAGTACGTGAAGAAATTTTTGATATACCTTAAAGGTATGTGAAAAGTTGTTTGATATACCAGTTGGTAAGTGGAATAACCACATGATCCCCATGATGTAGTGTAGGAAATAAATGACAAATCCTGTGTATAGATGTCAGAACACGTTTTTAACCTATCACTCAAATTACTAAAAGTTTTAACCCAAGCTACCGTCCAAATTTTATGTTGATGGTTAGTGAATTTTTTTGGAACATGGATCAAATTACAAGATTAAATATCTATATGCAATTCAACTTTTCTCTTCGATGAAATCTACCTAGAGTAAGAGAGATACTTTTTCTTTTTTCCAAACAAGATTACTTTGCAACTTTCAAAAATCTTAGCTTCAAGCTTTCAAAAGGTTTCTTAAACACAAAACAATTTCCAATACTAAGCCTAAGAGATATCTGAGATGAAGAGGAAAGAAAAAATTATAACATCTAAATTCCTATGCTTTCTTAAACAATTTCAAAAATAAATCATTTAATCACTCAAGCAAACCAAAAGCAATCAAAGCATAGAAGCATTTTTTTTTGTTTTTTATGTACTTTTAAAAAGAAAATTCTGAATGATAACACAAAATGGAGTGCAAGAAACTACAAAATTTTCCCTTCCTACGGATATAAAATCATTTTCCAGAAGATCAATAGAAAAACTATGGACCCAAGACTGAAATCCACGCAAAACGTTTATCTTGAATCTCTCTACTAACAAAATTTTGAGATATAAACCCAAAGAGGAATATTGGGATAACACACTATCAAAACTATTAATGAGGTGGAATGCAGATAGATAAAGAACCAAAGAGAAACCAAAAAATTTCAAGGACAAGCCTCAAAGCTAAAGCTGTCCTAACTTGACACACTCTGAAGGGTTGCACCAGGGTGCCAACGGTCACTCAATGTTTCTTGTCTGCTACTGGGAGGAATCAACGATGCACTATGCTCATGGAGGATAGGTGTTAGAGGCACTCTATGGTATTATCCAGTAGGCATCAACAAGGATCTGACGCTCTGTCAAGCTCACCTAGGTGCATCAACAAATCTAGAGAATGAAAAATTCCAGTAACTGGTAGGATAAACCAATGTGGATCCAACTAGAATAAAAGTGAGGTTAACCACACACCATAGAAGGAAAATGAAAGTATAGCAAGGTGGATCACTCACCTTAACACTCTAAATGAGAAAGAAAACAAAATTCACAAGTTTGTAATCAACGTTACATCAAAAATTCAATATCTAACTGGATCTGCTATCCCCAGTATGGTTACAAATTTTGTTGACAGGAATATTTCAATTAGTGCGGACACAGTTTGTTCCCTATCCTAGATGGTGCAAGCCTAGAACCAAAATACAGAACAATATATCATCTCCCTAGAATACCGATCTACTTGAATGTTAAACTCTTGTTACCTTGATTTTGGAAGGTTATATGTGTTTTGTAGGTCCTTATGCGATCAATTGTACATGCAAAGAACACAAAAAACAAGACAAGAGATGAGAGAAACAAGATAAATCAATAATATATACTAATGATTAAGGAAACCATTAATAAATAATCAATATTAACATAAATCACTTATGGGAAATGGAAACACTTTTGTATTAAATATGAGAAAATAAATCTACAACCAAATCCTTGATGTCAAAGCTTTGCTTTTACAAGATATTTTGATTCACTCACACATACACTACAGACTATGCAATTTCTCACTCACTACCACTATCTCTTTGCCTCCTATACCATAATTCAATCCAATAGAATAAGGATTCTCTCTTGGTACTCCCCTCACATGGTCCATATAGCTTGCTTTTATAGGCCAAAGGAAGAGCAAATGGGTTGATATATTTTGGGAGGAAGATAGGGAATGATCCTTAAGGGTTAGGAGGTCGAGTGCCAGCTCTTCCTAGTTAGGATCATCCTCCTTGAGATATTTCTCCTTTAATCTTCTCGAAGCTTCTCTTTTTTTCCCTTTGTGTACTTTTGACTCTCCTTGTGAATAGGGTAAGTGTGTCGGTGCTCTTTGTGGTCATGTGGAAGGTGCCACCGATCCCTTATGTCAATGGACAAGAAGTGCCAGGCCTATTAGACACCCTGTGCTAGAAAGAAAAGTGAATCAAACTATCAAGGATTGACCAATAAGACCCCAAAAGAATATTTTGGCTATAGACTTCAAGGGATAATAGCCTCGAGACAATTTTTAGGTGTAACAATAGACATGTCAGGGTGATTGAACACTAATCTATTCCAGTGTGGAGAGTATATAGATGTGTTATTGAACACTAAAGTAACTTAATGACCATTACTTGTCTCTACTTTAAGCTTGAACGTGAATCCCGACAATGGATGGTGATATCTTGAGGGACTATACTTAAGAGAATCTTATTGCACCGGGTAGTGAAGATGTAGAGAAATTAAGTGGTGAAGGAAGGTGTTGAGATTTCTTAGGTTGTAGTATGGGTTTTCTATGAAGGGAGTAGCTATATGTTATGGATATCCTATTTCTATTTTTTTTTTTTGTAATGAGACATGTTCCATTGTGTCTGAAGTGACGTTTCCAATAAGGAACACTTTTTATTTCATGGAAAAATATTTCCATTTGGCTAAGATACAATTGTTTTTGTGTGGCAATGTTTGCTAGGTTGAGGTGAGCATACCCTATTATTTTGAGATACCCTTATCATGTGGGTTTGTGTCCTCAAATTGGGGGTGACTATCATGGTGATATGTTCTTTATCATGGCAGATCTATGGTTGGGTGGAACATTTTCCTGTTGAAGCTAGTTGTGTTATTTAGAGATAAGGATTTTATTTCGCAATTATTTATTGTGTTTAATGTTGAACATGTGTCTATGGAGGATGAGTTTATCTCTGTTATTTTATGTTGTAGATTCAATTATATTCTTATGTTACATGGATTATTTATTAGTGTTAAATTGGTAGATTGTAGGGTATATTTGGTTATGTGTTATTCCAGTTAGTAAATTTTTTGTTTATGTTTTGTAGCAGCTAGTAGATCTAGTTTTTAGGTAGATCATATGGCCATAATGCCTAGCGTTGACATACTAATCCCCATAGGATCAAATAGGCCTTGTCTGAATTACTAACCCATTCGGGATAACAAGCCTATCCAGAAATACCCTACCCTAAGCTGAGTTACCACACCACTGCAACAGAAAACCTAATACCTCTTCCTCACTCCCTCTTTCAAGGGAGGTCCTTGTGGACTACACCAAGCTTGTCTCAAAATTATTCAAAATTTACATGAGACAGAGCCTTAGCCAACACATTTTGACACATTTTCCTCTGTAGGAACATACTTGAGGTTTTAATCTCCCTTCTACACCATATCTTTGATTTAATGATATCTAATTTTGATATGTTTCAACTTATCATGAAACGTCATGTTTTCTTTCATATTAATACAACTCTGATTATCGCATTCAGTCACATCTACTTCTAAATCAAATAATAATACCAACATCTTGTGAATCCATATTGATTTGCTACAGGATGAACATGATGCAATGCATTCAACTTTTGTCATGTTAAGCGCAATACTAGACTACTTTCAACTGAACTATGAGATCATGCCTGGTCCCAAACTAAAACAACATCCCGAAGTTCTATTTCTATCTTGGGAACTTCTTTCCCAATATGAATCTATAAATCCATGTATTGTAATCTCACCATCTAATTCATATCTGAGACCATAATCCATTTTTCCCTTCATGTACCTCATCACATGTTTTTCTTCCACTAGGTGAACATGTCTGGTTTCACCATATATCAACTTAGAGTTTTTACAACAAAACATATATATGGCCATTATTGGTTAAGTACATTAGTAAGCCAATAATATGTCTGTATAAGGTAACATCCACTATCTCTGAAGAATCATCATTGAAGAGATTCAATTTTTTTGTCATCGGAGTAGTCATAACCTTACAAGCCATCATCCCAAATATCTTTAGTATCTCTACTGCATATTTTCCTTGGTTTAGGCCCAATATCGTTTAGATACTGCCATACTTCAAGACCTAGAAAATAGTGCATCATTCCAAGGTATTTCATCTCAAATTTTGCAGTGAGCTTCTTCTTGCATTTGTTGATGGGATTATCTTCACCTATCAAGAATAAATAATTCACATTAGTATTAATATCATAATACCATCATCCTTAACATTATAGTAGAGGTTGGAATCTTCTTTACGTTTGGTAAATACCAAACTCATTAGGAAGCCATCAATTCTTCCATACCATGCTTTGGGTGCTTGCTTCATCCCATACAATGCCTTCTTAAGTCTGCATACATTATTTTTTTTATCATCTATCTCAACACCTCATGGTTGTTCAATGTATACTTCTTCTTCTATCACCCCATTTAGAAAGGTTGTCTTTACATCCATCTGATGTAACTTCCACTTCATGTTGGATGACAAGGAAAGGATGGTTCTAATTGAGGTGTACCTTGCTATTGGTACAAAGGTCTCCTTGTAGTTGATTCCTTCCTTATGAGAGAATCTACGAGCTACAAATATTTCCTTGTACTTATCTATACTGACATCTGTTGAATGCTTTGTTTTGTAGATCCATTTCAAGGATACTACTGACTTATTCTTCAATCTTGGTACTTCTTCCCATACATCATTCTTTATAATGGATTGGTATTACTTGGACATGGAATCAACCCATTCCTTCTTCTGTGTTTCTTATTCAAAGAATGTAGGTTCTTTGTTAACAAGATTGCACATCAAAGCCACATAAATGGGGTATGGTTTTTCCTTCTTACTTTCTCTGATGGCTACTTCTAGGACACCATATCTTTCTACTTCTTTAATTACTTCTTGTTCCCAAGCATGCCTTATTTTGCATGATATCATATCACTAGGAAACTCCTCGGGTATCTAAGGTTATGTCATGTCATGATACTCAAGTATTTTTTCTTCCTCCTCATTTTTGGTTGATTTGGAAACTTCTATAAATATAGGAGCTTCATGATCCTCTTCAACTTCCTTATATTTACTTGATTTTGTGAAAGTTGTATCTTCATCAAAAGTGACATCTATGCTTATTTCAAATTGACGGTATATTGGGATATAGATTCAGTAATCCTTTGGTTTCTCACTATATCCTACAAACAATCCCTTCTTTCCTGAAGGGTCCAACTTCGATCTTTTCTCCTTGGGAATGTGTATGTATACGGGACAACCAAATATTTTTAGGCAACTAAATTCAGGATTTTCTCCGGTAAACATCTCTTTTGGAGTCTTATTCCCATGGGAACTGTGGGAGATTCTATTATGTACATATATTGTTTTTCTAGCTACCTCTACCCATAGGTACATAGGTAGATCTTTATCATGGATCATGTCTTTTACATATTCCATGATAGATCTATTCTTCCTTTCTGCCATGCTATTTTGCTGTGGATTGTAGGGAATGGTGAGCTCCATCTTAATCCTAGCTTCTTTATAGTATTCATTGAATTTTCTTTATGTGAAGTATCCTCCGTTATATTCTCTTAAGGTCTTGATCCTATTTTTAGAGAGGTTTTCTATAATATCCTTAAACTCCTTGAAATTCTCAAACAATTCATATTTATTTTCCAAGAAACAGATCCAAGTTTTGTGGGAGTAGTCATCAATTAAGGAAGCATAGTAAACATAACCCCTTAATGAAGTAGTTTGTATTGGTTTGCATACATCCGAGTGAACATCATCTAGAATCCTTTTTTATTTACTGTCACTATTTGGAAAGGGTTATTAGTATGCTTTCATTGTACACATTCCTTCATGATTTACTTGGATCTCTGGTAAACCTATTACCACCTTGCTCACAATTGGAAATTATTTGTAATATATATGAGCAAGTATTTTGTGCCATAATTCACATGGGCTTACAATTTTGGTCATCTTGGTTGAATATACATTCCCCTTTAGTTTGTAAATTCCTCCTTCTTTAACTCCAATCACCGCTACATCATCTATAGTTTTTTTGTTTTGTCCACATGAGTACTTCACCATCTACAAAAGCAACTCTGAAACCTTTCTTATTTAAGGAGGATATAGAAAGGCTATTCTTCTTTAGTCCTAGGACATACATAACATCCTTCATATTCATGGAATTTCTGGAGTCCAACTTATAGGAGGCTTCTCTTATCCCTTCGATGGGATATTGATAATCATCTCCAAGAACTACCTTATGTGGGGAATCCTTTTGTACAAGAAAAGAGAGTGAATAATTGTAACCTATCATGTGCTTCGAGGCATCACTATCTACTAGCCAAGTATCATTACCAAGTGAAACTGAACATGTGAGTGTCAAAATCAAAACATATTCTCACAAGAATATTCTTCTTCTTTAGTTATTTCCTCATCTTCTTGATCATTATATTTAGTTGCATGGGCCTGGAATATTTTGTTCTTTTTCTTGGTTTTTTCTTCCCTTGGGGGATAGTTTATGGATATGTGTTCCATCTTGTGGAAAGTGAAGCATTCATAACCTAAGAATCTTGGCCTTCTTATTATTTTTAAACCCTTGATTTTTTGTGGGGGGATGATCACAACCCTTGATTTGGATTTGGTATGGAAATCCAAATCTTGATCTTCATTTTCATTTAGATTATCTTCTCTGACTACTATTATTTATTCTTATTGAACGAATTATTCCGATAACTTTCGGAACTTGTCCAACTTTCCCCACGAGCATATTCCTTGAAGAAAAGATTCCCAATATCTTGGGAGACCATTTAAGGTGGTCATTACAACTTCTGCTTCTTTTATCATGTCACCAATAGCTTTGAGTTGCTCCTCATTTTGGGATACTCTTGTGAAGTATGATTGCATGGTCTTTGACTTCTGAACCTTCACACTTTTGTGTTGATTTCTCAAATTCATCCTCCTATTTATATTACTTCCTTCAAATACGCTAGATAGGCCATTAAACATTTACTTTGGTTTCCTCCTTGAATATCATTGAGGGATCAAGTGATATTTGATGGATTCATCTATGATCCTGTTGGCCTTGATCATATCCTTCTTGTGCTTTCCCTTTGCTTCATCTCCTTTTGGTTCTGCAACTTCATTTTTTATGAATCCTTCTACATAATTTTCTTTTAGGATGAGCATAATCATATACTTCCAGCTCTTAAGTTCTAAGCACCCTCAAGCTTTCCATAGATCTTGGTATTGTTTTTCATCTTTAACAGAATGATAAATTCAAATGGTAATAGAAGAAACAATACTTACTTGGATAAGATTGGTTTTGGATAACCTTCTTTGGGGTGGCCTAGGGTTTGATGGAAAAAGCATAATTTTTCAATTCAGATCACTTTTAGTGATGATTCATGGAAAAGATACGCCTCCCTGAGGAGAGATAGACAATATCTTGATTTTTCTGAGATTGATGATGGAACCTTAAGAAAATTGAAGCCCTAGTTTTTCCCAATAGAAGTGTTAGGCCCAAAAATGAAAATTCTTGGAATTTAGTTTTGTTTTCATAGAAATATGCACCCTCTTAGGGTGAGTTAAGTGAGCCCTCTTTTCTGGTTGATATGTCGAGGCAATTGTTCAGAATAACAAACCCTATTTGTACAATGTCTCCTTTCAGGGTGGCTCTGATACCATGTTATTTTTTCTTAATTGCTTATATGATATTCTCAAAAAATTTACAATAGTAGGATCATTGAAAGAACAACAAGAACAACAAGAACAATAAGAACAACAAGAACAAAAACACAAAAAACATAAATATTTTCCTCAGGGAAAACACAAGGGATAAAACCTCGTAAAATTTCCTCAATATAGAACTCAACCAACACAGTGTAAAACCCAAATATAACTTCTCCTCTCTTTCTGTCGCACTTCTTCTTCTCCCTCTAGCGAGCTTGCTTTAGTGAAGTGAGTACAAATGAAGGAGGGGCCTCCCTTTTTATATTTGACTCTTGACTTGACATAAAAATATAACTGGGACGACTTATCTAGTAAGACACCAAAATAATATTTATTATAATGATTCATGGGTACTATTGACCTGACATACATCCAGAGGTTTACATTAATTCTTTCAGTGACTCTTACATGACCAATTAAATTAGTGACATATTCTAAAGGAGGAATACAAATAGTACAAAAATAATATCTTCCAAAGTTACAATATTTTAACATCCAGAGCTTAGCGACCTGCTTTTGTAATACTTTGAGCTCTGCAGGCTACCCGTCTTCTAAACCGAAGATAGTGTTTTCAATAAATTTCATAAATCGATTAAACTAGATTTCGCACCATGAATTTTGTTTGTTATCTATTATATCTCATCGTCATCCATCAAGGCATCCCAAGAATGAGATACCTTCTCATATGTCTTGGCACAATTTGCCTCGACCTCCTAAATCTCTTGTATCTCTTCTTCTGCTACCCTTCATTGCTCTTCCAATACTTCAGGAGGTGTACCAAGAAGAAGCATAGAATCTAATCCTGCAATCTTTTGTCAAAATTCGATAGAAACTTTTGCTAGCCTAAACGCTCGATCCTCAGGGATCATGTTAAGCGTGACCCCGATATCTGGATTCTCTTGGAATGATAGAAAAATAGCTTGCTCGAGTCATTATTTATCTTGCTTCCACTTTTGTGTCTTCTTATCTCTTTCTTCCAACTAGCTTTGGAGTAAGGAGACAGTGCTTCTTAACTACTTCAAATGTTCATAAATTATGTGCTCTCATGCCTTAATATCTTCCACTACAACCTATTTTATGTTATCCAATAGGAACATGGGAAGCATAGATAGATCTATCCCGATATAGGAAATATCCTGGACCATGTCATTAATCTCTGATGTCCATAAGTAAAGTGCTTTCAGTAGTACCTGAACCTTGCGATGTTTTTGTGATGTTTTCAACTCTTCCAGATGATCTTCAGAAGGGAAATCTTCCTGTGCCTGTGACTGTGATTGTGTTGTGCATCGACTAACTGTGAACATGGCTTCCTTCACTTCAATATACAAAGCATGAAGAAAATCAGTGATCCCTCAAACAATTATATGTGTCAACTATCAATTTTTCACCTCGTTTCATCGGCAACTTCAGCCATTCGATCTACTAGAATATTATAATCATTGTCATACAACCCGATTGAGGTTGAGTCCTTGATGCATTTTTGTTTCTTCTTTCTCTTTTTCTATGTTTTCTATGTTTTCCACTTTGACACCACATCAAGATCATTCGTGTAGTGCTTGAATCATCATCGCTATTATGGTGAGAGATAGGTGGATTATATTCTTCATGTCAGCCCCCTAGATGGGTACCTGATGTGCCTTCCTGTCACGGTTTAGTTTCAGCAAACAACAAGTCATCTATGTTGGGCCCAGAAATGACCCCTTTTTTACCACACTTACTATACCCATTTTGCCTTATCTTACTCCATTTTATGCACCAAACAGATGTTATTCCTTCATTTGAGCCCTGAATCCTTATAGGTATGATTACTTATTGTTTTATCTTATTAATACTTATGATTGTTATAAACAGGGATTTGCCTCTTGGATTATTCTAACAAATTGAGCTTTTATGAAGATAGTTCAATATGTGAAGAATACAAGTGTATCAGGCCGAGTGGTTTTCTAGAAGAGATGAATATCCATTGCTAGTTGTACCCATGGACTCCATCTCTACATATGAAACGTAGTCAAATATACTCACTCCATGCAAGCTGCAATAGGAAAGGCTACAACAGACTCAGCCTCAGTAGCGTGCTTTTATTTAAGGGTAGCTACAACTGATGGAGTATCTCATAATTGGGTTCTATTACTTCATCATCGAATTAAACAACATAGTTCTTATATTCCCTACTTCTATTTCACCCACAACTGTAACAACGCATTGTAATAGGGATCTTGAATATCGTACATCTTCCTAGCTGCCCGATATTAGTGGGTGGAAGTTATGAATATTGATGTATAAATATTAGGAACTATTCAGAGCCGAGGGTTGGAAAATAGTTGATCATATTGTATAAGCAATGACAGAGATTGTACTTTCATTCTACCATCTAATACAAGGAGTAGGATTCTTCAAATCTCTGTGTTTTAAGTTGTGTTAGTCTCTAGCCGCTCTCTGTTCGAAGGTTGGGCCCTCCTTCGCATGGATATTTCCGAGTTAATTAGGTGTTTATATTTTTTGTCATGTGGCGTGGATGTTACAATAGACGCATTATTTTGTAATAGTTGCAATAGTAATGATTCATTGTGTGTTTCCTTGAATGATCAGTAATTTCATTTCCTGTAAGCTGCAACAGAGTGGTGTGACATTCGACTGTGTACATTAATTTCCTTTATGAAATTGTGTGATAGCTGTAACACCCAAGCTCATTCCTAGTTTCTTTCAATTGTTGTATTTCTTGAGTTTTTCTCATTCAGTCCATTTAGAGTTATAATTATTGAAGTTCAATTTTTGCATTTCTGATTCTTAGATTAAGGTTGAATTAATATAGTTATGATGGATTTCCATATGGCCTGGTAAATTAGGATTTAACTTTCTACAAAATTAAGTCTAGATGTTTATTTCCTGAATCTTTCATTTCTAGATTGAAGTTGTAGGAAGGTAATTACAATTTTGCATTCTTAGGAAGGTAATTTAGATTAGATTAATCATGGGAAGAGTTGGGATGAATAGACAGGTAGGATAGTTCATTCAACAACATCATCTACTTAGTGTTTAAGCATAGATAGTGTAAATTATATTTGCAATAAAAATAATTTCCTAGGTTGACAATTATATTCAATATTATGTATGTTGGATTTAATTAACTTGCATATAGAGTTCCCAACATTTTGGTGCCATTTTTGGGAAAGGAAATGATGAGACACCATATTAGTTGCATCCATTCATTTTTCTTCAGTTGTTAAGTTTGCATGTTTTGGGTTGCATGAATACGAGAAGAGTACATCATGAAAATCCTACAACCCCTACAACTCCTCAGAATACTAACATTGCAGGTGGTCGAGGTCATGGCATAAACCCAACATTGGGAAGAAGAACATTCATTGATGATCTAGTTTCATGAACCAATTCCTCTATTGGAGCTCTCCATCAGGGGTCCTCCATCATAATAAGTCCAATTACCCCCAGGGCAGAAGCGTCAGTTTCCATAGTGGAGAACACAGGAGGAGTTGTGGCACCCTCAGGTGTCCCTGCGGAGGAAGACAGAGTTAGTGTTGTGGGAGAAGGTGATCAAGACGTGGTCTATCACATTAACAGGAAGGAGGTGACAAAGGAGGGGTGGACAAAGTTTCATAAGAAGTAGGAAGATCAGAAGGAACCAGGGCAAGAGAGAGAAGAAGAAAATATGAATAACAGACGCAAGCCAGAAGATCATGAAGAGGTGATGGGGGAAAATAATCACAACGATGATGATCCCCTGCTCGAGGGAACAGTTTCCACACTCCAGTTCCCCATTCAATAGCGAAAGGGACTAGCCCCCATGAAAAACATATCACCATCAGTATTACCTCGTTTTCATGGAAAAGCCACAAAGGATCCAGATGAATTCCTCTTCGAGTTTGACATCCTCTGTCCCAGCTATGACTACACTTCCAGCAAGCAGAAGTTAAAAATTTTCCCTGCTACTTTGAAGGATAATGCACTACGTTGGTTCATGAGCCTGGGTGGTGGAACTATCAACACTTAGGACCAAATGAAACAGGTGTTCCTAGAGAAATACCAGGAGTATTGCAACACCAAAGATAAAAGAGAATAACTATTCAATATGGTACAAAAGGACAAAGAAATATTGGAAGATTTTGTTGAGAGGCTCTTGTACAATGTGTAGAGGGCTAGGTAGAATAATATGGGGTTATATGTTCTCAAGATAATCCTACTTAGTGTGATTAGGGAAGACTACCTAGGTATGTTGAACCTACTGGAAAAGGGGGATATCTCAAACGAATCCTTTGAAAAGATTGTTGAATTGTCCAAAAGGTATTCTAGAGGATCTTCCAGGAACAACAAATAGGATAAATTAGAATGAGATGTCTTCGACAGAACACAGAAGTCATCCAATGGAGGAGATACCTAAGAAAAAATAGGAAACCTTCTCGAGAAATTCAAAATAGAAATGATGAGATCCATCTCCTCAGAAATAGTTGTCTTGAGGGAAAAGCAGAAACAAGCAATAAAGGATCTAACAATTGGCGTATTCTGCCCCAAATGTAGGAAGAAACATCCCCTGAAGGAGTGCCCACTAAACAAAGTAGAAGTGTGTCATATCTATGAATTGAACCATGATACAAAGGAGTGCCCCTCTATACCTCAAGTGAAGACAGTTCTGCAGGCATCAGCTCCAAACATGGAACCAACCTACTTCATTTCCCAGAAAAAGCCTTGGCGACCTCGAAACCAAGGTATGACTCCAGACTTGTTTCCATTTTTGAATACTATGAATAATTGGAACAATATGCATCACATGAATACACAATTTCCTTCACCTTATTCCAACCATCAATGGCATCCTTCTCAACCTCCTATGTATAATTTCAACTCTTGGAACTCTTGGACATAGCCACGAAACCAACAGAATTCTTGGTATCCTGGGTGTAGGAACTCCCATCCAGGAAACCAGTTTTCTCATAGCCAATCTCCTCAACAGTTTCCACACCAGTAGTTTCCTCATCAACCATACCCTCCTCAACAATACCCTTAGCCATATTAGCAGTACCAGCAGTTGCAACTGCAACTCCAGAATAATGTTGCACCTAATATGCCTATACGACCACAACTGCCTATGCAACCTAACCCCAACCCAAACAATAAATCAGTCCACCAGTTTGAGACTTCCAACATGCCCTCTTACTCCATTACTCCAATTCCCTATAATGATATCCGCTTACGATCATGGAGGGTAGTGGTGCCTTTGGTCATTGAGGATGTTCCATCCTCTGCATCTGAAGAAAGGATGAATCAATATTACTCATCCAACACAACAATCCCCATTATTGAGGATGCTGAAAGTCCTACCGAGACACCGACTAAAACACAAAGAGAAACATCTATTGAAACACAACCTACGCAACTACTTAGAGAACCTCCATATCCTGAAAGACTAACGCTACAGAAGGCAGTGGGGAAAATTCAATTTAACATCTTAGAAGAGTTAAAAAAAATCTATCTCAAAATTCCACTGCTATAGGCCCTTAATGATGTGCCTATCTATGCCATAACTATTCAGGATCTGTGTACAAGAAAACCAAGTAGAAAACCCAAGGATCCTCCCATTGTCCATGTCATAGGGAAACTATCTGAACTGATAATTAGAAAAACCCTCCTGGCTAAATAAGACGATCCTGGGAACCCCACTATCACTGTGCAAATTGGGAACATTCAGATACCAAATGTACTGGTAGATTTAGGCGCAACTATTAATGTCATGACCATATAAATTGTATGGAAAATTGGGCTCACCAATCTTAGGCGAACCCCTACCATTTTAGAACTGACAGATAGGTCCACCATAAAACCCGAGGGAATCTTGGATGACCTCATCGTCTCAGTTGATTCATGGGAATACCCACCTAAATTCTTGGTTTTACAACCCAAGTCATAGCTTGGGGGGCACCCGCTGACTCTTGGAAGACCCTGGTTGGCCACAGCTGATGCTTGTATTAGCTGGTGGTCAGGGTCTATGACCATCTCAGATGGGATCGAAACGAAAAACCTTACCTTGTATCATCCAGCTTGGCCTAGTTTAGAAGCTGGAACTCCATTATGGGTAGAGATAGAGGCGGAGGAAGGCGTTCAACCACTGATAACAATAGAGAAATCCTTGACCTTCAAAGATGAAACAAAAGAAGATGCCATTAACAATTTCATCACTGAACCCACCACTGTCAATAAACAAATTTATCAGATCCTAAACAACACTCTAGGTGAAATAGAGAAAGAAAATATCATAGAGGAGACATTAGTCAATGATACCCACATAATTCTAGTGCTGAAGAATTCGAAAAGTGTTCTAGTCGTGATAGAACTCAGAAAAACACCGAATATCAATCCCGATCTTACTCCTAATGAACATGAACGCCTAATCACTCTCTTGAAAAATCATAAGGGAGAATTCTCCTAGAAGTACACAGACATGAAGGGTATCCCTTCTAATCTATACACACATCACATTTATATCAAGAGTCACTCCGGGCCTGTGTGCCAGCCACAACGAAGGATGAACCCCAAACTTAGGGACATAGTGAAGGAGGAAATTCAAAAACTCTTGGAAGTAGGGTTTATATACCCAATCTCATACAATGAGTGGGTTTCTCCACTTGTAATAGTACCCAAGAAGAATGGTAAATGGAGAGTCTGCGTGGATTATAGAGAGATGAACATGGAAACACAGAAAGACCACTTTCCTTTGCCTTTCATTGACCAAGTACTTGATACCCTGTCTGGGAAGAAGTTATTTTCCTTTATGGATGGGTTTAGTGGGTACAATCAAATCCATATTGCTCATGAAGACCAAGACAAAACCACCTTCACCTATCCCTAGGGTACCTTTGCATACAGGGTACTCCCCTTCGGTTTATGCAATGCACCAGCCACCTTTCAGAGAGCTGTGATTGGAATGTTTTTGGAAATGGTTAGTGACAGTATGGAGATTTTTATGGATGATTTTACCCCTTATGGTAGTGACCTTGAAGAGGAACTGAAAAACTTGGAGAAGGTTTTACCATGCTGTGAACAAACCTAGCTATCTTTGAGCACTGAGAAGTGCCGCATGAGGATGAGAAAGGGTGTAGTGCTGGGGCACTTTATCTTTGCTGATGGTATCCAGGTAGATCCATCCAAAATTAGGGTAATTAAAAACATACCCACTCCTGGAACATAGAAAGAGGTACATAGGGTTTTAGGTCATGTTGGTTATTATAGAAGATTTATAGAGAATTTTTTCAACCTAGCTTCTCCTTTATTTACCTTATTGATGAAAGATGTACAGTTCATTTGGAATGATGCATGCCAGACATCATTCACTGAACTTAAGAATAGGTTGTCTACAACTCCTATCTTAAGCGGGCCCATTTAAGCTCTTCCTTTTCACATTTCCTCAGATTCCTCTGACATTGCCATTGTAGCAGTGTTGGGACAACAGGATGGTCAAGCACCATATGTAATTTATTACATCAGCAAAAACTTGGCCCTTGCTGAAATCAGTTATACTATAACAGAGAAGGAATTTTTAGCCATTGTTTACTCCATTAACAAATTCAGACACTGCATTACTCGATATGCCACCTTTGTACACACTGACCACTCAACCATCAAGTATTTAATGAACAAATTGCTTACAGATGATAGAATAATTAGATGGTTGCTACTGTTACAAGAATTCAACATTACCATTGTTAGCAGACATGGGAAAGAAATTTTTTTTGCTAATTTTTATCTCGTTTTACTAATAATTATGATAGCCTACCAGTTGAGGATTCTTTCCCGGGTGAATACTTGTTTGCAATTTCAGCTCATTCCCCTTGGTATGTAGATGTTTCTAACTACTTGGCTACAGGTAAGCTTCTGGAACACTTGTCAAAAAGAGAGAAAAGGAAGATTATTCAACAAAGTGCCAGATATTGCTGGATAGATGGTTATCTTTTCTACACAGGCCCTGATCTTGAGATTAAGAGATGTGTAAGGAAGGATGAATTCTTCCATATTTTGAAGGCCTGTCATGATGAGCCATGTGGAGGACATTTTGCAGATAGGAGAACAGGTCATAAGGTGCTGAGAATGGGTTATTATTGGCCAACAGTTTTCACGGATTCCAAGAAGTATGTCCAGTCTTATGACAACTGTCAAAGAATGGGTCAACCTAATAGATTGGATGAAATTCCTCTTCTACCACAGTTGGTGGCAGAACCATCTGACATACGTGCCTTAGATTTCGTTGTTCCTATAAATCCTCACTCAAAACAAAAAGCTCACATTTTAGTTTGCACCTACTACATGACAAAATGGGTAGAAGTTGTGGCTTTGGCGAAAGCCAATGACTAGCTATAATAGATTTTATGTATGGAGAAATATTCACTCATTTTGGAATACCCAAGGAAGTAATCACATATGGAGGACCGCCGTTTGTGTCACATAAATTCGAAGCTTTGCTACAAAAGTACCACATTCAACACATGATAACTTCACCATACCATCCTCAGGCCAATGGCCTGGTGGAAAGTACCAATAAAGTTATTGAAGCTATCCTCACCAAAACAGTCAGGAGCCATTGTAGAGATTGGGCTGATAGAATTCCGGAAGCACTGTGGGCATATCGCACTACATGGCACAATACTACAGGTTTCTCTCCTTATGACTTGGTGTACAGAAAGATCGTTGTATTTCCCATCGAATTTGAAATCAAAGCATTGAAGAAAACCATGGAGGTAAACTTATACGTAACTGGATCCCAGAGGAATAAATTGAATACACTTGAGGAAAAACGTATAACTGTTGTGGATCAGAAAACATTAATTCAACAATATAAATCCAATTGGCACGATCGGTTCATCGAGAAGCGAGTATTCTATGAGGTAGACTGGGCATTATTATATGATTCAAGATTCAAAAGGGACTTTAAAGGTAAGCTACACACAAGATGGTTGGGTCCATATTAGATAGACAGAGTGTTTGATAATGGTATAGTCCACCTGGTTACCATTGACAAAAACCATACACCATTATTTTCTAATGGTCACAGGCTGTGGCTGTACCATAAACCAATTTCAAGAGACACATTTATTTCATAGTTTGTAGCTGATCCAGGATATTAGTTAGCACAAGGGAAGGAATATTTCTTTTCCCCTGTTAATCTTTAGAAAGTCACTGTGTTTTCCACACAAAATTTGTGTACATAAATAAATTGATGTTTACTGTTTTTATTTCTTTTTGTTTTGTTTTCCTTTATGCTTGATCTTTTTTTTTGTTTGAAGAATCTGTGCAGGAACTAAATTAGGGAGAAATGGTCATGACTGAGCCTGATGACTGGAACCCCTATTCTAACTTCCTGTTTTGGGAAAAATATCCATGAAGAAGAAAATAATTTGAATGATGAACGGTTCAGCGCAGCTGCAACTCTGCAAAATTTGCCTATTTTTCCCGTTCGCAGCTGCAACATCGTAAAACCTTTCCTACTTTTTCATTCTATCGCAGCTGCAACACCATAAAACTTTTCCTATTTTTTCCATTCCATAGCTACAACATCATAAAACCTTTCCTACTTTTCTGTTCTGTCGCAGCTGCAACACCGTAAAACCTTGCCTAGTTTTCCGTTCCGTAGCAGCTGCAACACTGTAAGATATTGACCTTTTTTCCATTTCTTATAGATGCAACTCTATAAAACATCGACCATTCTCCCGTTCAAAGTAGCTGCGATTTCGTTAAAATTTTTCCCACTTTTACTCTTTCTAGTGGCTGCAACTCCGCTAATTTGGCTGATTTTTCCTATGGCTTGTGGTTGCAACTCCTCCAGATTTGTCCACATTTGGGCTGCAACTCCTCCAAATTTGTCCAAAATTTCTGTCGCCTGTGATTTTTCTGATTTTGACTCACCTCACAGCTTTAATAATGATTTTGTCAAGACCGACAAGACAACTTTTGGTTTGCCGGGAGAAGGATCATGGCGTCACGCCTGCAATAATGTTTAATTTGAAGGCTACATTAACACACTGTATTATTTTGAGAAGTCACGGTTCATCTCATAATTATTAAGGTATGGTTCTAGTTATTTACATGATTAAGCATTAAGTAGATTTGACATAGTTAATCATACCTACCTTTTATACCTATCGTTACACCCGTACTTCGTTAACTGTCTATTTCCATGATTTAATGGCCACTCAAGCTTATTTCATGACTACCACCCTTTCCTAATTTGGGGCAAAATATTATCAATGATTCTATGCTTACGACTGTCTTAACTTTCCAAATCTTCCCAACTCCAACCTCACCTATTCCTGCATGTTCTGTGCTGAAACCTCCACTATCGGGGCCTGGAATTTTCTAAGCTGATACTAGAATTTAGAAAGTAGGATACCATGGGTATCCCAGCTCGACATGAACCTCCAAACACGCAGGAATTGTGGAAGAATGATGAAGTTTTATCTATCTTCGCAGCCATGAGCAGGACCGATTTTTTCCAATGTCTCAATGGTTTTCATCGCGAAACTACTCTGCAGTTTTCTTTAAATCTTATAGAAACCCACTCGAAGACTAGGGGTTTGCGGATAGAAGTTTATGAGGCAATTATGGATGATTTTACTGGCCTCTCGCAGGTAGGAAGAGCTTGGTTTGGGAGAAGAACTCCCAATGCCATCGTAGTACATGACTTTTTGGTGGAAGATGAACAATTGCGTCTATCAGGGAGGGAAATAGAATTATAGTCATTGCCTCGCCCGTGGGATCAAGTGGTTGTCTTCCTCAAAAAGTCTATCACCTGCGAAGGTAGGTACTAGACTGTCTATTATTCTGAGTTTCCACTGCTATCTCATTTATGCCACAGAAATCTACTTAATATTCCATTTTTTCTATTTAAAGACCTACATCATATGGCAGGATTTGTCAGATCAGCTAAGCATCCATATTCTTCCCTTACCCATCATGACCTCATTAAAATATTAATGTTAAGGGCCTTAGCTCAGAGAAATCAAACATGGGAACAATTTACTGGCCAACCTCACGTAGACCAGGGATCTATACTTTTGCTTGAGGTTTTAATTAGAGAGGAAGCAATGGAACTTGCACTTGTGTTGGATGTTCAATTGGAAAAAGAGGAGGAGGACCAGAGTCCCTCCAATTCAGTTTGGGGGGGGAGATGATGCAAAATCAAATAGTCAGGCATAAGGGGATGAGGTAGAATTAGATGATCATGAAGAGGAGAATGAAACATAATTCAATAACCAAGAAGAAGAATCAGGTGAGGATGTAGCAACAACAAATCTTGTAGAAGGGATAGAGGATTTGGGAGCTCCATCAACCGAAGTTGAAGCTGGAACAACATTCGATGCTACAAAAACTGAAGCTGAAGATGTAGGATCCATGATGACAGAAGAAAATGTATAGGTTTTCACCATCGAATCTTCTACGGAATGGGTGGGAACTCTTATTGAGGAGGAAAGAAAGATGGCAGAGACTGGAGAAGATGATTAAATAAGAAGCATTCCTTCTACATCAGTTGCAGAATTGGAGACCCCTCTACCACAAAAGAAGAGAAGAAAATCAAAGAAGGAGGTGCATGCATCAAGGCCAATGAGAAGAAGGAGAACCAAATCAGTCGCAGCAACAGAATAAGCACAGGAAAATGGGAAAATATTGAAGCAAACATTGAATTTCCCACTTTGATACCTAGGAAAAGCAATGCTCCACAGAAGCCTATTGCAGAAGAACCTCAAATTGAGGGACTTTTGTATGAAAATGGGCTACTGAAGGAAGAAGTGCAATTTCTTCAGAAATAATTGGATAATTGGAAGGAGGCATGTAAGAAACAGGTAGAGAGAAGGCTGTGGACACTAGTAAAAGCTGCAGACCAGTTAGAAGGATCATATCTTGCTAAGGAGGATGAAGAAGTGGAGAAAGTACTATGTCCTGCATGTGGGGAAATTTTTAATCAATTAGGTTACACAGTCATAGTGCATGCATTTGGGACCCAAAATCCTACACCAGCAGTTGAAAAAGAACAAGAAGTACTTGATGCAGAAGTAAGGAAAGAAGATGAACTAGAGGTAGCACTTATCCCTGATATAGAAGTGCAAGAAGCTGAGCAATTACAGTCTCAGCCATCAGAATTGTTGGATCATCCTAATGAAGGTAACATTGAATCCAATTCGGATGCTGTCACACAAGAACCAACACCTTCAGAAACTTTTGTTGAGCCTGCCATTCAAGAAGAAATAGGTAAACCAGTGATTGAGGTAATTCCTTATCCAAACTTAGAAGTTTTGACTGTGACCCCAAAACCATCTCAGGATACAGAACTAATGGAGGAGTCCCAACAACATGAAGATGTTGAAGTCAATCAGGATGTTGATACACAAGAACCAACATCCTAAAAAATCCTTGCTGAAACTCCATTTCAACCAAGTACAACTAATCTTCAAGTGGAAATAATCCCTGATGTGGAGCTGGGAGAAGATGAATAGATGCGGTCACAATCATAAGGGGATACTGAGGTATTTGGGGAACAGTTTCATCTTTCGGGAGATATGGAAGTAACTCAAGAGAGATGCCAATAGCATAAAGAAATGGGCGACAGGACACTGATACACAAGTACCAGTAGTCTTGCATCTCCCTATCGAAGACAAAGCTAAAATCCAAGTAGCTGTAGCTAAGACTCATGAGGAAATTGAAATGCAGGAAGAAGTTGTTACACAATAACCAACATCTTCACAATTGACTGCTAAAGTTTATGAAGGAGGGTTGCAGGAAAAGGATGTTGTCACACAAGAACCAACACCCTCAGAGTTAATGGAAGAAGTACCCAAACAGGATGAAGTTACTGAAGGGGAGCTTCAAAAAGAAGATGTTGTTACATAAGAACCAACATCCCCAAAAATTATTGCACAAGTACCCATGCAGATAGAGACTGCTGAAATCTTGATAGAAGGGGAAGCTGTTAAACCCCCAGTGTAGAATGTTTAAGCTAAAACATCAGGTGGCAAGGTATGCACTCAATTTTCCTAGAACTTTGTCAATATGGACTCTGATGATGAGGAAAGTGCAGGAGATGAGAGAATCCAGGGGCTGATCAAAGAACTCTCACTGTTAAAAATAAAAGTAAAGAAATGGAAGAGGTAGGTGGACAAGTACCAAGAAGGAATGATTCCCCTTGCTGATCACGAGAAGGCTATCAGAGAATTGAGGGAGAAATGGGCAGAAGAATTGATGTTCCATAAATTATGGTGGGAAGAAATGTAGAAAGAATTGAAGGAGACAAAAAAGTTCAAATCTATGCAGAAGGAGAAGGATCAGCTATATATTCTTTCCCAAGAATTGTTACGCACCAGGGAACCATCTCCTTCTTACCCTGTGTTTTTATTTGAACAATTTATTTCGTTTAAATTGAAAGCAGTAAAGGAAGGGAGACCCTATGAAATGGCAACCTCAGCCTAGTTTCTGGAAACATTTATGGAAATTAATTTTGTTGAACAAAACCTGCTCTATGAAATTTATTTACATGAAATGGCTTGTCCTTTGAACCACCATTCGAACCCTGCCCTTTACCTAGGAGATGTTTAGCTAAGGGCCTTTTCCTCTTTTGTTAGAAATCATGTGCAGTGGTAGAGATCTTTCTAGACCTTTTCTCATAATGTGGCTAACACTAATCTTTGGATTCGGAGTGAGCCTCAATCTCCTCACCTTCTCCTTGCTCTCCAGCAGCAAAGGCTTACATCTTCCATCATTACTCAACATATGGTTGAACTTCAAGAAGGGTCATCTCTATTTGTGTCAGCCAAATTTCCATGCAACAACAATTGGATTTGGAAGGTAATAAGCATAGATGGTAGACTACTCCTTTATCATTGCAGAATAGGGACCCTTACTGTTTTAGGAATTTTAAACATGCTCTTTCGAGGGTCGAAGGGTATGTGAACTATATAAGGAATTGTGGAGGCAATTGGCTGGGACTTAAGTTCAAATTTCCTCTTATCTGGTGGCCAACAAAACCATACAGGGAAGATTTCTTTCTGACAAAGGCAGAGGAACAACAGTGTTGGAGATATTGGGTTACCTATAATGGATTTCTAGAAAAATAGGGATCACCTAAACTCCCTTATAACTTTTCCTCTCTCCATGAACAAAGTAAAATTCCAGATTCAGATTTAGACTTATGGAGTTTGTTTCATAGGGACATGCAACATGACAGTTGGGGGGAGATGTTGGGCCCATAAATGACCCCTTTTTAACCAAACTTACTATACCCATTTTTCCTTATCTTACTCCATTTTATACACCAAACAAATGTTCTTTCTTCATTTGAGCCCTGAATCCTTACAGGTATTATTACTTATTGTTTTATCTTATTAATACTTATGATTGTTATAAACAGAGCTTTGCCTCTTGGATTATGCTAACAAATTGAGATTTTATGAAGATAGTTCAAGATGTGAAGAATACAAGTGTATCAGGCCGAGTGGTTTTCTAGAAGATATGAACATCCATTTCCAGCTGTAACCATGGACTCCATCTCTAGATGTGAAATGCAGTCAAAGATCCTCATTCCACACAAGCTGCAACAGACTTAACCTCAGCAGCTCATTGTTATTTAAGGGTAGATGCAACTGATGGAGTATATCTTAAATGGGTTTTGTTAATTCATCACCAGCTTGAGCAACAGACTTCCTATACTCCCTGCTTCTGTTTCCCCCACAGCTGTAACGTCAGATTGTAATAGGGAAACCTAAATATCGTAGATCTTCATGGCTTCCCGATATTAGTGGGTGGAAGTTATGAATATTGATGTATAAATATTAGGAACTATTCAGAGCTGAGGGTTGGAAAATAGTTGATCGTATTGTTTAAGCTGTGACATAGATTGTACTTTCATTCTACCATCTAATACAAGGAGTAGGATTCTTCAGACCTCTGCATTTTAACTTGTGTTAGTCTCCAGTGTCTCTATTCGAAGGTTAGGCCTGCCTTCCCATAGAGATTGACGAGTTAATTAGGTGTTTATCTTTTTTGTCATTCGGTGTGGATGTTACATTAGACGCATTATTTTATAATAGTTTCAATAGTAATGATTCATTGTGTGTTTCCTTGAATGATCAATAATTGCATTTCCTGTAAGCTACAAAAGAGTGGTGTGACAATCGACTGTGTAGGTTAATTTCATTTGTGCAATTGTGTGATAGATGTAACAGCCAAGCTCATCCCTAGTTTCTTTATATTGTGTTCTTTCTTGAGTTTTGCTAATTCAGTCAATTTACAGTTATAATTGTTGAAGTTCAATTTTTGCATTTCTAAATCTTAGATTAAGGTTGAATTAAGATAGTTATGATGGATTTCCATATGGCCTGGTAAATTAGGATCTAACTTTCTAAAAAAGTAAGTCTAGATGTTTATTTCATGAATATTTCATTTCTAGATTGAAGTTTTAGGAAGGTAATTACAATTCTATATTCTTAGGAAGGTAATTTAGATTAGATTAATCATGGGAAGAGTTGGGATGAACAAACAGGTAGGATAGTTCATTCAACAGCATCAACTACTTAGTGTTTAAGCACAGATAGTGTAAATTATCTTTGCAATAAAAAGACTTTCCTGGGTTGACAATTTATATTGAAAATTCTATATGTTGGCTTTAATTAACTTGCATATAGAGTTCCCAACAATCTAGAATAGGATATTTCCACTCCTTTGGCCAATTTTGAACTATAACATCAATTTCCTCCTCTGATAGCCAAAATGCAATGGTTAACCACTAATACTGAGGATATTGTCATGGTTGAAGGTACAAATGATGAGCCCCAATGATAAAATTGATAATGTTTCACTACCAATTGAAAATATCCTTGGAAACCCTCCATTTCCTTCAAATATGATGCATCAACATGGATATAAAACTCGATGTTGTTTTCTTGTTGTCACTTCCAATTCTTCTCCTCAAACCAAAGGTTCTGATACTGTGCTCCATGACATGAAAAATTAATCTCTATCCCTTTATAGTTGGGTGGTTCGGCCCATGCGACAAAATAAATTAATATTAGAAACCAGGACTAAATAAAAGGATAACCTCGCTCTTGCATGTCTATAGCATCTGCAAATAGTTCATCAGCATGAATGTTTCCCAATTCAAATGAACTATTCCGACACATTGCTCTGCCACAGTGATGGTACCAGCAGTACATTGGTTGAGGCGCATCTTCTGCAGTAACTTGCTAGATGACACCTTGGTTACAAATCTAACACCCTGATCATTGATAGAGGAAATAGAACATACCTACATATCTCGTACAAGGTCATACTTTTCTTTCATTTGAGAGACAAGGATTGTATCTTGATCCTTGTTTGCAAAGAGAATTATTGGATTAAATCATGCCTTGGGAAACCCAATGATATCAACAATCGAGTTTACATCTAAAGAGATTCAGTTATCCAGCCATAAGAACCCCCCATGGAACAAAACCAGGAGCTACTTCACACAAGTGTTAACTTCTGCAATGTGACTGACATGGGGCATGTACAACAAATATAGGACACTCGAATTTTCTAAACCTCGAGCCCAGTCCATGGGAACCAACTGAATTGGCTTGCCTTCTACCAGCTGTACCGATGTCATGCACTTTGATAGTTGTAGTTCTAGGAACTTCCTCAAATCATGGCCCGAAAATGACATCTTCTTCATATTATCCATGATGTATGTTGTTAAATGTACACCTCACGGGATAATTGGTTGTACCAAGGAATATTTGGAATTATTTTGAATGACCGCATGGGGGAATCATCCTTCCATGGTTGGATATAACCCAACAATATCGTTATGGAACCAAAACCCAAAGATTCAGCAGCATGTGTATATTTGAATATATTTTTAAGGTTCACTACCCAACCAGTCCTTCACTTCTTTCTTGCTGGGTTCACAGGTGTTCTTCGTGAGACAACCTTCGGTGCCTCCTCAATAATGGGTATTGCAATAGGGACCTCCACATTCAAACCTCTAATAGTGCTAGAACTTGACGCAGGGATCTCCATGGTAGAAATATTCATATGTAGGAAGGATGCAGACAACTTATTCTAGTCAATAGGATTCACACTTTCACACAATGAAGCAACTGACTCTCTTTTGGAAGTGAAATAGGTCTACACATGTGGCACTTGGTTCGGTCATGTGGGTAATTATTCAGACTTGATCTTCAATAAATGGGAAAAGGGGGCAGTTAATCCTTTCGCATGTTGAAAACGTTTCAAGCATTTATGATAAAGCGTCGTTAAATAATTGCTCATCTTGCATTAAAATAAATTATCTGTGTGCCTTAAATGCAGATTTGATAGAAAAGCACACTGCCAAATTATTTTGTGACACAAAACTAGATGCGACACAACAATAGCTATGACACAACTTTAGTTGCAACTTGCGACACACAATATACAAGACATCAATAACCAATTTTAAATCTTATATACAAGAACTCAAAAAAAGTAGAAAGAAGAGATTTTTTTTCAACTTCAATCATTACCAATTCAAAAAGTATTAAGGGACTAAACTTTTATAATAAAAAACTCAATTAATAAACCCTAAAAAAATGTATATTTTATACATTTTAAATAAAGTTAAAACTAAATAAAACTAAATTTATTAAAAATATTTACTAATATGCATTCACCTCATTAATTAAATGTTAATTAATCCTTTCTAAAACTCAATAAAATTTATATCAACCCTAAAAATTCTAAACCTTAATAATAAACAATTCAATTAATATTAACCCTAAATACATATATATTATACATTATAAATAAAGTTAAAACAAAATTTTATATTAAACTTAATTTATTAAAAAAGATATTTACAAAAATCTAATTAATTAAATTTACTGACCTTAAACTTAATATAAGTGACCTATTGAATTATTAAGATAATCTCCTACCTCACATCTATTAATTATGGAAAACTCACGTCAAATAGGCAAGGCAAGCACCTTCATTGTATCTCCTGATGATGGGTTGAACTAGTCTGCCTGAAACATCGAGAATTTTTAAAAAATTACAACATGGTTACACATATTTAATAATGTCTACCTATGAAATCATTAATAAAATTACCAATTCAGTCAAGCAAAGTATGACTATCGTGATAAGGTTTTAGCCGACATCAATTCCCCAACCTGTTGAGTGGTATACCATCCAACCTCTACAACTTATCTGTGTCTCCATATGTAACATAATTGACAACATATGGTCCTAACCAATGTGTATAGAGCTTACCGAGATGTTTTAAAAAATTATTGTTGTAAAGAAGAACAAGGTCTCCCAGCTGGAATTGCTTGAATTTAATGTGTTGATCGTGTCAAGCCTTTTTTTGCTCTTTCTCAACTTCTTGTGATATCCTACAATAAAGCAATCTTCTTCCAACTATAGAAACTATGACTAATATTTAATCCATGGTTTTGTAAAGTCCCAAGTCTAATATGCAGACATGAACACTAACTAATTCTGCAAATTAAATTAAATTTCTGATATTTGAATTAAATCCACTCAGAGCACGTTTAGACTAGGCAAATTAAGGTTTCTTGCTGGGAAAATTTGCAGACAAGGAAGTAGGAAGTGCAAAGAAACCAAGACTAAGTTCAGAACTATGAATTCCTTTCCCCTACCATATTTATATCGGGGACCATTCAGGTTTCAAAATCCACTCCGTGGAAACCTACAGCCACACTTCTGGGTCACCCAACCATGAAACTAGGGAAATTCCTTTCGTTATTATGACCAGGGGTTTGGGGAGAAGTGCAGAGGTGTTATCAAAAAATCCCTCAAATCATTCCCACAACCTTGCATATTCCTTATTGCACTCAAATTCATCAAATTCCCCCATTACAATCATAAAACAAGCTTTTTAGGTGAAACTGAGAAGGTAAACTTTTAGGGACAGAGTTATTTAGACTAAGCGATCTTCTTCCAGCTATAGCAGCTGTGAAAATATTTAATCCATGGTTTTGTAATTTCCCAAGTTTGATACGCAGACATTAACACTAACTAATTATGCAAATTAAATTAAATTTCTGATATTTGAATTAAATCCACTCAGAGCACATTTAGACTAGGCAAATTAAGGTTTCTTGCTGGGAAAATTTGCAGACAAGGGAGTAGGAAGTGCGGAGAAACCAAGAGTAAGTTCAGAACTATGAATTCCTTTCCCCTACCACATTTATATTTGGGACCATTCAGGATTCCAAATCCACTCCGCGGAAACCTACACCCACGGTTCTGGGTCACCCAATCGTGAAACTGGGGAAATTCCTTCCGTTATTATGACTAGGGGTTTGGGGAGAAGTTCACAGGTGTTATAAATATTTCATACAACATAAAATATTATTTTTAATAGTTTCTGACAGATCTAGAGTTGTCTGGATTATTAAGGGAAGAATTGGGAATTTCGTGCAATTTTCGCCTGATGAGACCCTGCGCATTGGAAGATTGCAAAAGACAGTACAAAACAAAATAAAAAATTATATGTAATTATTAATGTGAATTTGGGTCTTTCAGTGACCCATGGTAACTTATAGAGGAGCATTTGAGTGTACATAACTCATTTTACAACAGAAATGGTAAAACTAGTTATTTTAAACTAGCATTCTAGCTAGGGTACAAAATAAAGCAGATAATTCATGGAAGAATGTATTCTGTTATCTATATGAAGTATGAAAGAGATAAATAAAACTTCAATTAACATATAAAATACCTCAAATAATTCCCATGACTTTTCTTAGTCCTTATTGCACTCAGATTCATCAAATTCCCCCATTACAATATAGAACAAGTTTTTAGGTGAAACTAAGAAGGTAAAATTTTAGGGAAACAGATATTTCGACCTGATAAATATAAATCAAATATTTATATGATGTTATACATCAATAATCATTTATATATTTACCATTACATAAGGAGACTCCAAAAATGGTGGGCAGGAGGCCCAAAACATGATCAGAAATGGGCTGAGAGCATAGGCGAAGCATGGGATTCACTGGAGCTTGACCTGAAAGAAACAGAGAATGAAAAATATGTTTGAGAGGAATTCAATGTATGAACCTAAAGTGCTCCATACCTACAAATAGAAGAGAATAGGACTGAAGGAGTGGGGAAGGGAAGGCTTGGGGCTCATCTCCCAAGTGTCTGAGGCTCATCACTCAGAAATGCATGCTCATAGATGTATAGATGAATAAACACATCAACCAAAATGATTGAATGGGGTCTAATTGTCCTTTAATAACATCCTAGGTGACCTATTTAGCAAGTGGAGGCCAATGGTGACTTGTGAGAGCAAGTCACCCACCTAGAATCCCTAACCCTAGCCACATAGGCGCCTTCCTTGGGAAATTTGGAATGTAGGACCATGTGTAAATGTTTCCATGTCCAAATCATCTCTCCAATTTAGTAACTATACCCTCCTTATTCAAATAATTGATGTTTTTGTTTGTGATAACTTTCTTCTTTTCCTTGCTTTTGAGATTGAGTCTCCATAAGGAAACTGTGCTCTCCCTTTCCATAAATTTCTTTCTTTTTTCCTTACAACTTTTCTGATTTCTCCAAGATTCAACTGTGCCCTCCTTTGCAAAAATTTCCTTCTTTAGTCTCTGGCTACTTTTAGGCACTTTCCCATTTTCCTCTTTGACTGCTTTGTCATAGAGTTTCCTCTTTTTTCTACCTTGGTAAGTTGACTTTCTCAATGCGCCCCCTGATATGGCAAGCTTATTTCCACCTCATTTAATCACATTTTTAATAATAATGAATAAAAATTAAATACATGCCTCAATAATAATTATTTAGCAACATTCTCCTAGGTTAATTAATTAATGCCTCATAAATAATATTTGGACAAAATTCCTTAGGTGAGGTAATTAATGCATCTTTGACCCCCGAATGTGATGGGCATGGTCAACACTTTTATGTCAAAAATATGGGGACATGATAGTCCTCCCCTCCAAGGATTATTTTAGGGGAGAATTTTAGCCCAGTGGGCTATTTTTCCATGTTTTTCTCCCAAAAAAGATTCGCCATTTTGCATTTTTTGAAGCCCCGTTTCGCCCAGTTTTGATGGGGTAAAATGTTTTCACCCTAAAAATCACCAAATTATTATATAAACGATATAAAATCCTTGGAAATTAAAATAGTTTTTGAAAAATATCTCCAATCATTTTATAGTTGTCGTTTTAAGATTTGGTAATATTCACCAACATTTATACACTTTTAAATAAGTATGGTTCCTTAAAATCATCCCTGTTCCCCTCCCAAATATTCTTATGCTCAAGCAAAAGGACTCCATAGTGCTGCAAATTTGTCCACCATGTAGGAGAATTGGAGCATGAACTCATGTGAAAAAAAAAATTGACTTGTTTCCTCAAGCCAACATGTAAGGTTTCTCAAAAAATAGAATTGCCAGGGTCCCATGTGCACAATCCCAATGGCTCAACTCTCTATCCTTGGTCATGCAATCACCACCATGAATGGAGGAATCAAAGGAAGTACATGGATGCATTTTCTGCAGCTAAGAAGGGGGTGGTTCTCTCAACAAATCCCCATGGATGAGTGTGGGAGCCTACTTCTCCTTACTTGGCACCAAAAGGAAGAATCCCCTCACCCAATTGTCATTCTCATGTGTTGTAGTTGTAGTAAAAGGTGTAGATGATGGAGAGTCATGAACCAATTTGAAACTTGGGTAATACTCATCCACCAAGAAAGTAGGTGAATCCTTGAAATCTTTGAATGATTCATAGTTTGTACCATCTTGTGCCTCCCCCGAGAATATACGCTTTTCACCAAGAGACATCTCCAAATCTCTCTGAAAAAGTGCAAGTGCTTGGTCTCTATTTTGTTTATTTAAGTCCTTCAGGAACATACAAATAACCATGCACCTCTTGTGCATATGTACTAGAGGTATATGATGGCTGCAACATATATCTTTGTGGCTTCCCACATGTTAATATAATCTCAGTTACAACAAAGAATTTAGTGCATAAATTAAACTATCTACCTCCCATAGTCTTTATTCCAATGATGTCTCTATCCACACAATCAATGTAAGGATAAGCACTTTGATTTTCTGATTTGAATGGGATGTAATCAGCCACATCTTCTAAGTTGAAAGTTCCTTCTCAAGGAATCTCATAGGGTCCTTCTTCCATAACATGCCTCAAGATACATTCTTTACATTCACAAGCTAGGCTTGTGCAACCTTGGGCCTCAATTTCCACTATGTAATCATTTATCCAATTTTTGAACAAATAAATGTATGTGCTTGCAGATCTGAATGGTATATCCTCCTGAGGGTACTTATTAAATGAGACAAGTGGCTGACAAATATATTCTAGGGTATCTTCCTTCACCAATACTTGCAGATATGAACTTTTCTCATGCCCATCCTCCACCGAAAATTCCTCCATTATTCCCAAAATATTTCCTTCCATGCAACATGAAAGGTGTGACACCTTCAACTCCTTTTGAAGGTAATATATCTGCAACTTTGACTCTTGAATGGATATTTGTGTGCTCTTCAATGAGTTACTGGTGATCTCCAACTCATGACTGAGCTTGTCATATTCTTCTTCCTCCTTCTTGAGCGCACTATGGTACATCTCATCCATCATGAGGAGATGATATCTGTCATACAGTAAGTTCATATAGTTCTCCTTCATATTGGACATGCCTTCTTTCAGTGCTATTCACTCCCCCATAAATTCTTCTCCTTCCATCTCTCCAATAGAATCTTTCCAACAACATCTTGCCACCAAGGCATTGATGTCAACAAAGTTTTTCATGGATGCCATAAGCTTCTTTCTATCCTCCTTTAGGGATCCACTCAAATTATGTGTCTCACAAATAAGATACTCCACCAAGGTTTCTTATTCTAATAGCTAACATACAAGACCATTTTTCTTGTGGCATGGATCCACAACAGAAAACTCATTCTCAACATACAAGTCAACCATTGAATTTTCTGCAAAATCACTTCCATTATGTGAAGTGAAGGGTATCTTTGAAGGTTGGAATGACATGTGACCAGAAATAATTTCATGCCTTGTCATCTCAGCTTCATAATGCTGCAAGGGGGTCCAAAATTCTGAGCTGCGTTCATCTCTCTGCATCATATTTTTCTCCTTCAATTTTTCTACTTCACACCCAGCTGGTGGGGGCTTGTCTTCCACCTCATTGGGAAGTTCAGATGATGAATTCAGATATGATATTTTTTGTTCTCTTGGATATTATCCAAAATATACCTTGTCATCATGAAAAACATCACCCTCCTCTGCATTGTTTTTGGGTTCACTAACAAGTAAACTAGGAGAAGATTCATCTCCCTCACAATTGTCCTTCATCTTGCAGTCCTCAGATGCAAGTGAAGTATTTCCATCCTCCCATGGATCAGATGGTTGCAGGTGTACATGTATGCTGCAAAAATCAGAAATTTGATCATACATGTTCTTTACTTTATCCTCTCCCTGTATGGATACTTTGGTGGCCTACTCCTCCACCAAATTTTCTGGTTCACACCTAAGCGATGTGGCCTTGTTTTCTTCTTCATTATTTCGCTCAGGAGGTGACTTTACATATGATTTGTGTACTTATTTGGATCTGATCCAAAATATGTCTCACCACCCATACATGAGATAACACCTTGAGAAATGATATGGAGATAACCCACCCAAAAACTTGAAGTGCCTTCATCTTCAAATCCTTCACCTATGCAACCACCTTATGGTGATTCGCACTTCACCTCATGGATAATTTCTTTTCCTTGATCACTTGAAGTAATAAGTGAATCATGTCCCTTTTCCATGATTGAGAATGGATTAGGGACCACATCCTCCTCTTCATCCTTCCCATCTAGATGGTTTGGACCAACATTCCCTTCTTCTTTTTCCTCATCAATACTTCCATTAGAAGCACTACATGTTTCTTCCTCTCGAAGGTTTATGACCTTCTCATTTGAAGGGTGGTTTGTCAGTGGCTCTTGCTTCTCCAAGAAAGTTGATGAAAATTTACTCTATGGAATAGTACTCATGTTACCACTTTTGGAAGATCTGCTAGGAGAACACCCAAACAATCTCATAATGCTTGGACCAACATATGTCTTTAATGCATCTTCCTTTTTGGATTCTCTTTCTTCTTCCTTACTCACATAGTTGGAACAACTTGGTTCCTCTATGGATGATTTGTTGATATTCAAAGAATGCTCATCCACATCCTTGGGCTCAAATCCAAATCTAAAATAAAAATAATCTTTGAAAGGAATGAATTTACAAATCTATCCCCCCAAGGAAAGATACTCTTTGTAGTGGTGATCTGGATTTATGCGTGAACAAAATGAAAGAACATATATAGAATCATAATCATAGCCATTTTGCAAAAATAACAGAGATACAGTAAACACATATTCTATTGAATGGCAGAAATAGAATAGACTGTAATACAATAGCTAGAATGGTGGTAGCTATCTCTGAGAAGAGATGTGACTGCTACGCTCATCCTTGCAAAGATGAATACAAAATGAGGCCAAAGGGCCTATTTAAAATAAGGATGAGGGAGAGCACCCCAAAAGTCCAAAACATAACCCTAGAAAATGAACCGTCATAAATTTTGCATCCCCAAGGTGGTAAGTTGAACAATCAACTTCTCGAGTTCATAACTTTTGCATACGATCTTTGATTTGGGTGTTTGATAGCTTGTTTGAAATGTCTATCTAAGTTTTACAACTTTCAACTAGCCAAATGCATGCCAATGGCAACCATTTGGCGCCCAAATCACCAAAAAAATGTCGTTTAGGGCCTCAAAACAACCCCGAAAGTTTGGGACCCAAAAAATTGTAGAAATATAACTAGAAAACTGCCACAATGGACTGTTGTTTTGAGCCAATAGAATAGGTGGGTGGCCACCGATCTCCATCTAGATCAAGTGGTGAGGCAAGTTTTCACTTACGTTTATCATCTTTGCTAAATCCTTCCTAGGATTAGCCATTGGTGGTTCAACCACTCTGTCTTCATACTCCTCATTTTCACAAAATTAACTAACCATCCTGGTCTCTTGAAATTTGAAATCTATAATTAACATAGATCAACTCTTCTTCTTCAACAAATTGATCAAATCCCTCTTCTATCATTGGTAGCAACCTCATGGTTGCAACTTTGACTTACTAATCTGCAATGTTAGTCAACAGAGAGACTTCTTTCCACAGGAGTGGAGGAAAGTGATATGATACCACTGTAATGTACCAAGTATTATATGCAAACCTAAACACTAACTGATTCTTCAAATTAAATTAAATTTATGATATTTGAATTAAATCCACTCAGAGCACATCTAGACTAGGAAAATTAAGGTTTCTTGCTAGGAAAATTTGCAGAATAGGGAGTGGGAAGTGGGGAGAAACTATGATTAAGTTCAGAACTATGAATATATTTCCTCTAACACATTTATATCAGGTACCATTTAGGTTTCAGAATCCGCTCCACGAAAACCTACTCCCATGCTTCTGGGTCACCCAACCGTGAAACTAGGGAAATTCCTTTCGTTATTCTGACCAAGGGCTTGGGGAGAAGTGCAGAGGTGTTATAAGTATTTAATATAGCATAAAATATTATTCATAATAGTTTTTGACAGATCTGGAGTTCTCTGGATCATTTAGGGAAGAATTGGCAAATTTAGTCAATTTTGTCCTAGTGAGACCTTACGCAAAGGAAGATCCCAAAAGATAGTATGGCCCCAAATAAAAAATTATATGGAGTTATGTATGGTAATTGGGTTCTTTTAGTGACCCTTAATAACTTACATAGCTGGATTTGAGTCGACAGAACTCATTTTACAGCAGAAATTGTAAAACTAGTTTTTTAAAACTAGCATTCTAGCTAGGGTACAAAATAAAGAAGATAATTCGTAGCAGTATGTATTTTGTTATATATATGAAGTATGAAAGATATAAATAAAACTTCAATGAACATATAAAATCCCTCAAATCATTCCCACAAGCTTGCATATTCCTTATTGCACTCAAATTCATCAAATTCCCCCATTACAATCATAAAACAAGCTTTCTAGGTGAAACTAAGAAGGTAAACTTTCAGGGACAGAGTTATTTATACCTCATAAATATAAATAAAAAATTTGTGTGCTGTTATACATTAAGAATCATATTATAGACTTACCATTACATAAGGAGACTCCAAAAATGGTGGGCAGGAGGCCCAGAACATGATCAGAAATGGTCTGAGAGCATAGGTGAAGCATAGGATTCACTAGAGATTGACCTGAACGTGATGAAGGATGATAAATATGTATAAGAGGACTTCAATGGTTGAAACTCAAGTGATATATACCTGCAAATAGAAGAGAATATGACTGAAGGAGTGGGGAAGGGAAGGTGTTGGGATCATCTCCCAAGTGTCAGAGGCTCGTCAATAAAAAAGGCATGATCACATAAGTAGAGATCAATAAACAAGTCAACCAAACTGATTCAATGGGGCCTATTTGTCCTTTAATAGAATTGTGAGTGACTTGTTTTGTAACACCCAGGTTTTGACCCCGTTTGCATTAAATTTATATGATGTATATATTGTAATTAATCATGGTGTGAAGCTAAAGGAAAAAGCCCCACCATCGATTTAAGGTTTTATGTTCCGACGATTAAAAATCGTTGCTGATGGTATATTCGTGCTAGCCAACAAATTATAATTTTCGCACCATGTAAATATGCATTTTAATTAAAAAATACATGCAATCAGCTATGTCAATGCAACAATAATGAGAAGGGGCATGATTTTCCTAAGGATAAGGAGGGGGAAATAATTAACCTTTGGGGCCATTGGGGAAAATCCTAGTGTCAATTGATAAACCCATTTAGTTGTCACCTATATTTTGTCTTACTCACCCTTTATCCATTTTCTCATTCAACAACCTTTTTTTCTTATTCTTGTCTCAACTACCAAATTAAATCCTCTAATGTTAGTTGGGGTAGTTATTGCATAGGCATCGGTGTGTGGCAGGACTGTCAGTCCTTTGCCACACACACACTCCACCAAGGAGAACGTTCATCCTCACGTGGGTAAGAGGAGAAGAGACCACGACCCCCATTCTTCATTTTTTTCCTCACACAGAGAACTGGGAGAGCTTCCTTACCCTCATGATTTTGCAGTGTGTAGTTCTCATTCACAATTTTGGGCCCTGGACGTTTTCCCCCATCATCAGAAATCCACGTTGGGCTCTCTCTCAAATGTATGGAAGTTGTTGTGTGTGAATTTTGATTTCGGATTTGTTGTGAATATTTTTCCCTCACGTGGGAAGGCGTTCTTCATTTTTCTTGAGGAAGAGATTTTCGTTTTTGTGATGTTCTTGTGGTTGGGTTTCTTCCCCAACATTTTCTGTTGCATTCCCCATTGTTTGTCAAGCTGAAAATTGTTTTTGTGTTACCTGGTGATTTTGAGGAGAGACCACATCCTCTTGGGTGTTGTTGATGAATTATTTTTTGGCCACGTTAGGGACAAAACATCTTTGGGATATGGTTTGCTGTTAGTGGGCTATTCTTACCCTCCTTGGAAATCCATTTTGTTACCGAATGGTTTTCCTCAACCCAGAAATTGTGTATATTGTTGTGTATGCAATTGGTCTTTGGATTGTGTAGGAGTGGAAAGGAGTCTGATTTACAAACCTAGTGTTTTGTAGGAGCCTCATAGATAGAACTAGAGGGATGGCTCTCTTCTCTACACCCCCCTAAATAGCACTAAAAGGGAAGTCATGACCTGAGGGATTGTGCAGCAGAGAAGGGAATGATTCCTTGTGTTGGGTGTGAGTGGATGTCTTAGGAGTCAAGTTAGTTCTAGTGTAGGCATCCTTAGTTCTTCAGTGAGCCCACTAGCTTAGAAGAAAGTGCTTCCATCTGCTGATAATGTGATAAACCCAAATTGTTGGCTTGGTTATGTGTTTTTGTGTACTCTTGGTCTGATAAACCCAATTGTATTGGCTTGAATGAGTTTTGACATATATTTGGCTATGTGTTGGCCTGCTTAGTTTCCTTCTTCCTTGTGGGAATCATGCCCATATCGGGGGTGGCTGTGTTGCTGAGAGATTAAGGAGCACATTGGCCTATGGTTGGGTGAAATGTTGCAGCAACATAGTTGGTTGCGGGGCATTCGTCTTCATAAGATAAGTATTCTTATGTTTAAATCCTTGCAATTACATTTGATAATGAATTACAATGAACATGCTGAATGCTTGAATGTATGGTTTTGCTTCCGCTGTATCGTAATAATGTAGGCATGCTTTAGTTCAAAGCATTTCAATTTTTATTATTCTGTTCATGGGGCTAGTTTCCTGGGTAGATAGCAGCATCGGTAGCATCCTCTTCATCGGTCGGAGGGTCGAGGACGTTACATGTTTAGAAAGTGGAGGCCAATGGTGACCTGTGAGAGCAAGTCAACCACCTACAAGCCCTAACTCTAGACACATAGGTGCCTTCCTTGGGAAATTTGGAATGTAGGACCAATTGGAAATGTTTCCATGTCCAACTCATCCCTCTGATTTAGTAATTGTGCCCTCCTTAGTCAAATAATTGATACTTTTATTTATGACAGCTTTCTTCTTTTCCTTGCTTTTGAGACCGAGTCTACATAAGGAAATTGTGCTCTCCCTTTCCAAAAATTTCTTGTTTTTTTCGTTACATATTTTTTTATTTCTCCAAGAGGAAATTGTGCCCTCCTTTGCAAAACTTTCCTGCTTTTGTCTCTAGCTACTTTTCTGTTGCTTTAAAGCACTTTCCCCTTTTCCTCTTTGACTGCTTTGTCATAGATTTTCCTATTTTCCTACCTTGGTAAGTTGAATTTCCCAATGCACCCCCTAACATGGAAAGCTTATTTCCAACTCATTAAATTGCATAATTAATAATGATGAATAAAAATTAAATACATGCCTCAATAATAACTATTTAGCAACATTCTCCTAGGCTAATTAATTAATGCCTCATAAATAATATTTGGACAAAATTCTCTAGGTGAGGTAATTAATGCATCTTTGACCCCCCAAATGTGTTCGAAAAGGTCAAAAATTTTATGTCCAAAATATGGGGACATGACAGGTGCCTACATCTATCATTCCAGTAATTGCAACTATTCTTAAGCTGGGTATAATATATTCCATCGGCATTACAACCTCTTCACCATAAACTAGACGAAATGGTGTCTTTCCAGTAAGTTTCTTACATGTCGTGTAATAGGCCCCTAGTACCATAGGTATCTTGTGATAAAATTCATCGTGATTCACATTACATATCTTGGTCGGCGCATGTTCAAAAATTTGGTTAAAGGCTTCAATAGTTATATTTTCTTATGGATCATATGGCATTGTCCTCTTGTGCTAGATCTAAAACTATTCATTTATTTTGTCAATCAATTTATTAACAAAGTGTGTACCTTGGTCACTGACTAAGATATTTGGGAAACCAAACTTGGTTACCACATTGTCGAACAAAATCCTAGTTGTAGTCGTCACAGTGTAATCTCTGACTAGTGTTGCTTCATCTCATCTAGTTAAATAATCGATCATAGTAATTATGTACCTCATACTTGTACTTCTTCTTGGTGTATTAATGGGACCAACAAATTCGATATCCCACTTATCAAATGCATGCAATGTTATATGTGGTACCAATGGCATTTCATCCCATCAGGATGGTTTTCCTATACGTTGGAAAATATCACAACTGAGATAGTAATCAAGCATATCTGAGTGAAGCGTAGGCCACCATAATATGACCTGTAGGATTTTATGGATTATTTCTTTAATTGCATAGAGGCATCCTGCCACGCTGGAATGAGATTCAACTAGCACCATTGGTCGGTCATGTTCCAAGACGCAGTGACCCAATATCTCATCTGGTCCTAACTTATATAATTGACCAACTATAAGCTGGAAATATGCAAGTTTTACAACCAATTGTTTATTTTTTGTTGTGTTAAATTTTTTCGGTGATCTTTCCATAGTAAAGAAATGTATAATATACTCAAAGTAACTATCAACCATTTTTACTGCAAAAAATTGTGCATCAGGAAGACAATCATCTAAACTAGTCAATTCTTCTCCAGTTTCTATCCTCGACAAATAGTTAGGACCTGCATTCAACATTCCTGGTTTGAAAATAATTTCAAAGTCGAACTCTTATAAGAGAAGGAGCCATTGACATACCTTCCCCCCCAAAACTGGATTATTAACCAGGTATTTCAAATCAGAATGATCCATAAACATCTTGAAGTGACCACCCAATATATAATGTCATAACTTCTGTAGTGCATATACCATAGAAATTCCCTCCCTCTCAATCATCGTATAGTTTTTCACTATAGTTGACATATCTCTACTAGTGAATGCAATAGGGTGATCGATAGAACCCTCACCTGGTTGTGCAAGTACATCACCCGGTGCAACGGATGATGCATCAAATGCACATGAAATTCTTTCCATCAGTCAGGAAATACTAAAACAGGTGTTGATACCATTTTCTCTTTAAGGACATCCAAAATCTTTTGATGTTCTTCATTCCAAATAAATTTCATATCCTTCTTCAACAATTTTTCCATTGGAGTCATGATCTTAATGTATCCTCTCATAAATTTCATGTAATAACCAGTATGACCCACCGTGGTCCTCAACCTTTTTAACTAATGATGGTGGTGGTAGGTCGACAATGATCACAATATTCACAGGGTCCATCAACATTCTTTCTCTACAGACAACATGACCTAACAAAATACCAAAAGGGGCACAAAATATGCATTTATTCAAATTTAAAGAAATATGAAAATGTTGACATCATTTAAGCACCATGTGAAGACTCTCAATATGGTATTTAATCAAACCATATACAGTCTAATCATTAAAATAACTTCTAGGAATTTATGAATAAAATCTTTAAAATAAACTACCATTATCCTAGAAACAATAGTAGGTGCATTATTGAGTCCAAAAGGCATTACTGTGTATTAGAAGAGGCCCCATTTTGTTGCAAAGGTGGTCTTGTGTCGATTTTCTTCATAAATCTTGATTTTATGGTATCCAAAAAATCCATTGGTAAAAGAATATATATTTTCTCCTCCTACGCTTTCCAAAACATCATGTGTAAAAGGTGTAGGAAACCGATCATGCAGGGATACATCGTTTAATCTCCTTAGGTCGACACATATACTAACTTCACCATTTTTCTTATCCTATATGACTATTGGATTGATCCACTCTAACTCTTCAACAGGTTTAATAATTATGGCTTCCAACATTAAGTCTCATTCTTCCTTAACCTTCTCTTTGTGTGTGGGGTTCAATATATAGGGTTGTTTCTTAACAAGCCTTGCATCTGGATTTAGGGGAATCTTCATTTCTCCAAAATATCCAACAATTCCTTGCATTTTTGGAAACTTGGTTGGGAATAGGTCTTGAAATTCATGTAATAAATGAGTTATTTTCTCGATAGTCTCATCATCCCAATAATCCCCAATGTTTTCAAACTTTGCATTATTTGGAGACCCAATTTTCACTTGTTTTACTTTCAAGGGCTTGAAAAATTGCTCAGATGATAGACCGGTTCCTTCAGCACATGAATACCTTCAGATTAGGGGATGTGTATTTCATGTGGATCATCATATTTAGGTTCCCCAGATATATTATAAAGCTCCATCATACCTTGGATTGTCACATTCCATGGTGGTGGACTTGACATGGGAGTATAAATCTCTTGAAAAATCTTGGTCTTGATAACTTGCAAGGAAGCATCAATAGAAAAAATCTCATCTACAAAGCTAAAATTATGTTTTAATTTTCTAGGAAATTCATCCCAGTCTGTAGTCCCTCATCACAGATCGACCGATGTATACCAAATTTTTGGTATTGTTTCCAAGGTGTGTATGAACAAGTGTACCCATTCCTGTCTAGGCACCGACCTCCATGTCGCGCAACAACTCTCAAGGTGGGAGATGAGACTCACCAAATCATCATACTTATGGAAAACATAAGGAATATTTTCACCAAACCGGACCTCCAAGATCCTTCGATGTTGAGGTTGTTCTGATATGGATTGTTTATCGACATCCCACCATCTTGTTGGCATAACTTTTAGGGTGACATCAACAACTAGTATTCGTTGAGGTTCTAGTACTTTATCTTCAAATTATAACAAAAACATGTCCAAAATAGGTAATCCTTCATAAGTAGGTATATCACATACTTTAGTATGTACCCATCGCATGGATTTTGTGATTCTTGCAGATTTCCTCATCGACACTTCATGTATCCGGTTTTAACAAATTTCTAATGCTTCTCCTAAATCTGATGAATAGGAACTAATACATCGCCAACTCAATTTAAGATTAATTGTGGGATTTATATAGTCATCCATTGCTAGAATATATATTTAATATGTTATCTAAATTCCCTGACTGATATTCACCTCTTATTAGTTCGACATAACATTAGCCTTATAGAGGGTTGACTAGTGCGACTACCCGCATTTCTGAGTCTTCAAATGACAGGGTCCTCTTTTTGAAATTAATGGTAGTTTGATTCTCAATATCCCAGTCAAGACTCAATCCCCATTAGTGTTGGATAAGGGTTGATATCATCAAAGATATATATAACTTCAAAGTTTACATAGGTTTAGAGCCCTTCTACCTCGACAGGAACTTATGGTAGTCGACCAATAGGTAGAACCTTCAACTAGTTAGATAACCTGAGTTGAACATGTGACCATACTAACTTGGTTTTTCCCATTCTCTCCATGTCTGCTTCGTCAATATGTTGGAATCTGACCAAAGTCGATAATAATAAAATCCATGTCATACTCACATATTTGAGCATTTACATGTAGTTCTCGACCAATCTTTATTCTTTTATGAATATGGTTGACACTATTCTCCAGTCGAAGACTTACCTTGGGTTCTTCGATTATATCTAATAGCTCTTCCAGAGAATTTGCATTTTTATCAAGTGTTAGAAAACTTTTTAAGAAATTTTTCAAAATGCTTACCTGATCCATCGACTTCTTTGGAGCTGTCTGGTCGAAACTTGGTGGTATGTCGATCACTAAGCATTTTTTGAACACTAGAGGAATAGAAAATGTTGAGGCATGGTTTCTTCCAACAAATTAATCTCGTGCATAGAGGGAGAATCATTTTTCCTTCTAAACATCAAAGGGCACTTTATTTTGTGTTGCAGGTTGTATTCTTGTATTTTGTCATGGTTCTCCTCGATTGTCTCCATTTGTAGCACCTCCTCTCATTAAAAAAAATGGTAGGTTCTTAGGGCTCAACCAAAATCTTTTGCACATTCTAATTTTCATTTGGTATTTAGTTTTGATTCCCATCTACTTTGGCTTTCCATATAGAAATCAGTTGTGTACATTCCTTGATAGTATGATCCAAGGATTTACAATATGAACATGTTGGCATAGGATTTGTATAGTATGAGCATAGTGTCCAAGTTGTATGCAACTTTAGCATATGATTTGGCCTCTCCCTTGACCAAATCCTCCTTCTTTAGCTCAGACTCTAAAATTTCCACCCCCTTGGGTTGAGGTAACTGCACATGTGACCTCTTATCTTGCGTTCGCTATTCATTCTTCATCAAATAGGTATCTATTGTATTTTCCTGCAGCAACTGATATGCTATACAGTCCTTTTCATCATGACCCATTGATTGACAGAACTTACAATAAAGGTTTGTAGGTGTACTTACTATCTTATGTAAATACAATCTTTATTATGAACGATGTCCCCTATTTTGACAAACTCAACATCATGGCATCCCTTGTGAGTTTAATGGATTTGGTGCACCTGAAGAAAAATAGTCCATTAAGATGGGCATGAATCCTTATGATGACCTTCATTTCTACATATTGTGCACCAGACATATTCATGGATCTCCTTCCCCTTTTTGATAACCTAAATATGTGGTGATAGATTAGCCAATTGCAATTGAATCTGTGCCATCCCTGTACAAGTTTCTTGGAATGATGATGCTTCTAATTTCATTGCTATTTCTAGAGATTCAGTCTAAGACATTATCTTCTACTACATCAAGGGAGCATGAATATGGGGTAATAACACAACAATAAACCATTATTTATGTTGCACGTCGAACATCTGAAAGATCACCTTAGCCATCAATTTTTTGAATATCTGGTCGAAGTCACAAATACACTCACCCGGCAACTGCTTGATTTCCTTCAACTCTGTAATACACTATGACTTAGTGTTACACCGAAATCTCATCATCATGTGCCATGTGTCAGCCTTGTTCCTAAATCCCTAAAGTTCCCTTAGCCAAAGTGCATTGATTCTGAGGTTGTCTCTAGCCTTTTACCTCCTCTAAGTAGGCGGATGCTCCTTCCCTTGATTCAGAGGTTGTCTCTAGCCTTTTATGTAATCTTTTCTTTGTTCTTTTAATTAATATTTTTTAATTTGATATTTGTCTAATCTGTAGATACATATATTGTTATAAATGGATTTGCTAATAAATATATATTATATATTTGATGGTGATTAAAAATAGTTACTTAGAAAGGATGTTACACGTTTAATCTCAAAAGAGTGTATGGAAGAAGTCATAGTTTAATAAGTTTCGAGGGGAGAGTAGGAATCAATGAATCATGCCAACTTTTGCTAACAAGAATAAAATGACAAAGAAATGTCGGATGAGAATGAAGTTGACAATCTTGAGAAACTATTTGCAATATATATGTCATTTTGATATATCATGTTATACCTTGAGTCACATATTTTTATATATTAATACCAATGTTACCCATTTGTGTTTTACTTTTTAATATTTTTTTGGGGAGTAAATAAATAATTGCTTAATGTAAATAATTATTTTATCTAGATTTATATATATCTAAATATTTTATTACTAGGTATATTACTGTAAATTTGGTGCTAGACATGTCCAAAGAGTGATAATATATAATTTGGTGGACTCCTGAAAAAAAATAAGGGAGTAGTCTATATATTCCAGGTTTTGGACTTTTGGGTGGTTTTCTATGGAAATCTGGTAAAAAGAGTATGATAAAATCCAAATTTGGAAGCATTTAAATTGTGTTTTTGAATGTATTATTGGATTGAGCACCCTCAAATATTCTTATGGCACTCATATTATGCAATTTCCACAGCTAATAGATGTCCCTATAAGATGTTTTTGAAGAGATTTTCAACTGGAGTCCAAACAAAACAAACAAGAAAATACACCCCAAAAAAGTAAAAAACATATAATTATTTCTGCTCCTCAAATATTTCTGCTCTAACATGGGTATGACTGTTAACACTGACAAAACAAAAGTTATGATTATCAAATCCAAGAAGGATACATACGCTAATTTTATGTATGACA